>PVKZ01002117.1:0-228683 GCA_004027375.1 Macroglossus sobrinus
GTCCCGACCCGCGGAACCTAGTTATTCGTAGGGGCGGCGAGGAGGATCCAACCTGGGAAAAACGGGCGAGAGAAAGGAGCGGAGGCAAGACAAAGCTCTGATCAAGCCTCCAAATTTTATTACAAAATGGGGATATATATATACAGAGAGGGAGGGGTTAGAGATACTTGTAGGCAGGGGATTGGTTGAGGGAAGGGGCAGTATAGCAGAGCGCGATCTGATAGGGGCGTTCAAGTGGGGGGAGGTGACGTGAGGGTTAGGCGGTGCGGATGTCTTGGCGCGCGTGGGCTTTCGTCTATGGCGCGCACGGGCTTTCTGCTGATCAGCAGGAAGAAAAGCAGGAACCTTACGGGCCGTGGCCATTTTGCTTCTCCCGTGCGGCTCCCAACATTGGTCCTTTATGTTTTTTTTGTTTTCTTTTCTTTTTCTTTTTTTTTATGCCTACAGCACCTGGTCTTCCTAGGTGGTCTCCCATCCAAGTACTAACCAGGCCTGACCCTGCTTAGCTTCCAAGATCAGACAGGATGAGGCATGTTCACGGTAGCGTGGCTATAGATGGTCCTTTGTTTTGAAGAATAGTTTTACCAGATGTTGAATTCTTGGTTTACAGTGTTTCATTCAGCACTTTGAATATGTCATTCCACTGCAAACTAAAGTAAGACAGTATGTATGTACCACATACTCACAAATGGCAGAGGTGACACCCAGGCAGGAGTTGGATTTTTAAATAAATGAAGATGAAGTAAAGGTTAGGAGGAAAGGATTGTTTGCAAGCAAAAGGTCCTCATCCAGCCCCACCTTCTGGGTGAGCTAAGATTACTTTCAACCATGACCAACATGAGCCTCACCCAGGAAATATAACAGGCTGGAGAAGGATAGAGCCACAGTCTGGAAGGATCGCCTGTGGTTTTCAGTCTGAAATATACAATAATTAACTTAGTGGCATAACTGGGGAAATAAGGAAGGAAATGCCATCTGTGAAAAAATGGACAAGTGGAACACTGTACCATCTGTGCTGAGTTAGAATGATTAGGAAGTGAGAGAGAACAGGAATTTGAAAACATTAACTGAGGACATGATATAGGCATCAGAATTTTGTGGGTTGAGGCAACCCAAATCAGCTAAAACCAGAAAAGGGAATTTATTGGAGATTTACAAAATCCTTTGGGAGCTGGAGAACCAGGCTTGGAAAATGGACAAGAATGATTGTAATTGCAAAGGGCCTATAATCAAGAGATGCAAAGATCATCTAGAAAATGCATGGTCAGGACACCCCTCTGGATGCCTCCACATTGCCTGAAAACACCATCATCACAGCTGGACATTGTCACTGCTGCTAATTCTTGAAAGTCTATTCTAATCATCTCTAAGTATTTTAATGACACTAGCAGATTAGATCAAATCCAGGCAGGAGCATCTGGTGGGTTGAGCCTGGATCACACAGCCACATCTGACTGTCTGCAAGGACAGAACTGATCTGTTCGTTATGGCTTCCAAAGAGGGAGATGGTGGCATATTGCTCCAAAATAGGAAGCAGTTAGGTTTTTAACAGCCCAAAAGCAAGTTCGGTTCCACTATACAGATGAGATGAAAGGAAGGTGTAGTTTTGAGCACAGGTGTTTGTCAACTTGGAAAAGAGAACCAGTAAGAGAAGAAGGGATTGAAGATGCAGAAGGAAGAGAAATGAATGGAAGAGCAGATGGAGGCCATGTGCCCACAGAGGGCTGATTTCCCCAGAGTAGAGGAACAGGAGAAGAATAGAATCTTGACTTTGGGGAGAGGTATGAGTTGAGAGAGAAGGCACCTGGGAAATTTCCCTTTTTTTCCATCTGTTCTAGTCCCTGCCTTTCCACAACAAGCAGGTGTTTTCACAAGGGAGAAGATTTGTTTTTTAATGATGCAAAACTGACCAAAGTGATGATTCATCATTTTCTAAAATCTGACTCTTGAGGGTAGAGGAAATCATTTCAGACCTGCTTCCTTGTTGGACCTGTGTTAGGATAGAGGTTGCCATTTGAGCTTGACAGGCTGATGCTGACTATAACCTGGGTCCCCCAACCGCTGCTTTGGGGGAAGGGTGGCAGCCCCTTGGAACTTCAGTACATCATATTCCCAGGACCCAGAAACCCACTAGTAAAGTCATATTTATCTCTGTCCTCTCAGCTTCTGATGCCAGAAGTAGGAACTCAGAAGGGGACCTTTCCTAGCCCAGGGTGTCAGGCCTCATAGGCTGAAGTCCTTCCTGCCACCTCCCACAGTTCCCTGAACAAACCCCACACACTCATGGTATGGGTGTGTGCCTGTTCCACACACTGTCTAATAGAAGATTTCCCTTCTGAGAAACCCAAAGTGAGACTTTGCAGCAAAATAAAGTCTTTATCTGAAAGCTGCCCAATTAAATGTAGAGTCTTTACAGTTGTCCAAGTACAGCAAAGATTCTTAGGTGAATAGTATTCATCTGAACCCAACATTTACGGAGGCTTAAAAATGAAGCCTATGTACTCTGTAGAATCCCTGTGTGGTATACACAACTGAGCTGCTCAGAGCCTCCTTCAAGAAAAAACTCACTGCTCAGCTGCAAGGAGTGGGGTCAGCCACCAACTTTCAAGCCAACTTCATGCTTTTCTTGGGTGGCCCCCAGCCAACGACTTACGCAAGGCAGTAGTGGCTAAGGTCATGCTCCCTCGCCAGCCAATGACTGTGAAAGGCAGTAGTACACAGGCCTAATCACCTCTTATCAAAGCCAGACCCCTCTTCTGAGCCATCTGCTTCAGAGTTCCCAGGTGTGCTGGCAGAGACACTATCTGGTTTATACAGTATTCTGACACTCCCCTCCCACCCTGCTCCTACTTCCGCCCCTTTCATGAACAGGTGTTAATCCCTAATAGAGCTCTCATCTCATCAGCTGCCACCAGAAACTCAGCTGGTACCCCACTCGTTCATTTAGTCAACACAAAGTAAGTATGTTCTGGACTTCAGCTGCCTGGACATTAGCTGTAGCAAAGTTAAAGGTGGTGTGTGACAAGTTCTAAAATGGAGGTTGGAACAAAGGTTATGGTATCTGAAACAACTCGGGACCCCTAAGCCACTCTCAGACTAGGGCTGCAGGAAGGAGTCTAAAATACATGCCTGGGACTACGGGTCATGGTTCAGGGGCTTTCCAAACAAAGCCTGCATATTATGGTCTGAGCTCTCCAAGCCCAATCCTGTATTCTGCATCTTGGTCCTTCTGACTCTCTGCCCAGGATTCCAGGATACAAAAGACCCAAAAAGTAGGAGCCAAGTGCTTCTCTTTTCTGGGGGCCTGGGCTATGTATGAGAGGGTAGATTGTACTGTGTGGACAAAACTAAAAGTAAAAGCTAAGCTAAGCATCTGGAGGAGGAATTGGGCAAAAGGACAGAAACAGACTTTAGGCCAAAGGCAATAGGATTGAGGCCAGGAGAGCAGCCCTGCCCTCTGGAACACAGCAGCTTATAGCACCTAAGGGCCCAAAGGTGAAACCAAGGATATGCTCAGAGTACCAGCAAGGCAAGGCCACCAAAAGGGCAGAAAAGTTCACTTTTGATGAATTCCACACATTTTACAACTAAAAAATCTAGAAAGAATATTTTAAGTTCAGCTTACTATAAGTTTTGTTCATAGTTTATATTTAAGTTAAGGGCTCTAATATTTAAATTATGGGTTAACTTTTAAATTATGGGTTAATTATGGGTAATTTAAATTTTATGTATTTAAATTATGGGTAAAGTCTTAATTGGATCTGGCAGAACTTTTAGAAGGTTTCTGTGGCCTCAGGCAAGGGAGAAGATATTAAAGGTGCCAAACTCTAACCATGGGGCACTGAGCAAGGAAGTGATGTTAAAACAGGGTCCAGAAGGCTGCATCAAAGTTTGGTAAGTGAAGAGGGGCTGGCAAGTGTTTATCTGGCAGGAAGGTTAGCTGTAGTAACAAAGAGGACCAAATATCTAATGGCTCTCCCTCTCATAAACAACTTGAGATGTTTCCAGGTTGACAATGGGGACTCGACTCCATTCAGTCATTCAGGAACCCTGACTATGGGGCCTCTGCCATCTTCTCCATGGGACTTCCAAGGTAGTCCCATTGTAGTCCCCTAGAAAAGGGAGACACTTATGGAGAAGTGTTGAGGAGGAGTCCTGCGGGCCAGCCCTGGCAAGGATGTGTCACACCAGACTGCAAGGAGGCTGGGAAATGTTGAGTGTCTAGGTGTGCCCAGGAGGAAGGAGAGAACAAATTTAGGTGGAGAGCATTGTCTGTCCACAGCAGGGAGTCAACAGTGACTGGAGCACACAGATAATGTGGTAGGGAATGACCAGGGGCATGCTGGCAAATTTCTAACAACCAGATCTCCAGAGGAAAAAAAATTAAGTTCTGATTGATAGTATTTTTCTATCTTCTTGGTGTACATATTCTCATTGCTATCAATTTTAAACCACCAGAATGACCACTGAACAAGGAGTTGGGAAGAGATGTGCAGTAGTAGCCTGATAGATCGTTATATTAGGGTTCTTTAGAGAAACAGAATCAATAGGAGATAGATATAGATGATATAGATATGGATATATAGATAAATATAGATATATCTTTATATGCGTATGTGTGTGTATGTGTGTATGTGTATGGAATTGGCTTACATGATTATTGAGACTGAGAAGACCCGAGATCTGAGGTTCACAAGCTGGAGACCTAAGATAGGCAATGGTGTAGTTCTAGTCCAGAGGCCAGCAGGCTCAAGATCCATGAAAAGCAGGTATTCAGTTCAAGTCCAAAGGCAGAAACAAAACTATGTCCTAGCTCAAGGCAATGAAACACTTCTGCTCAGGGGAGGGGCAGCCTTTTTGTTCTATTCAGGCCCCAACTGACTGGATGACCCACCCCCAAAGGCAATCTGCTTTATTCAGTCTACTGAATCTCATCTAAAACACCCTCACAGACAACCCAAGAATAATGATCGACAGAATGTCTAGGCACCCCATGGCCTAGTCAATATGACATCACAAATAGTATTTTCATCATATAGACACGAATAACCTAAAAATCTAAACAATAGAAAAATTAAATAAAGTAATTAGGAAGTGATGTGTGTCGAGCATGTATTACCTTTGCTTTTTAATATATTTATTTAATAATAAGTTTATATAATTAAATTGTTGATGATGCTGTGTTAAACAACTGACTTGCAAAACACTTGGAAATTTAATTATCAGCTTTTACATCTGTTGGTACCAGCCAGCTGATTCAGCCTACCACTGGAATGGACAGAAGTGACACCCTAGGGAGATGGAACATCAGCTACCTGGTAGTAGAGACAGCACTCTAATCAGGAAGTCAGGGTACACTGGTGATGGTGACCACTGGGTAGGCATTTCAGAGTTAGGATATGTTTTTTTAGCAATGTTTTCTCCCTCTGCCTCCTAAAGAGCTCACTCTGTCCTCCCTGCAACTTCTGGAACAAGGAAGCAGGCTCTGCTATCTCTATGGCATCTTGGTAAAAATCAGAGAAAGACTCACCCTTTGGTGGCAGATCCCCCTTACCAAGCTAGAACACATGGCAGAACAACAGAACCCAAAACCAGCCCTTCTCCCCCTCTACTGGACAGTGTGTGTATTGCCAGACTATCTCGCAGTGCCTATGGCTCTATATGGAATAGAGCTGTCTCCTGTAGTCTTGGGATAAATGCTCCCTTACCACTTTCTAACCAGAAACTGATTGGCCAGTATGCATATCCTTAGAGATGACAGTAGGCGAAGACTTCCTCTGGTGGTCTGTAGTAGTGGTTCTCAGTCATGGCCTCGCTTTGGATCACCTGAGGAACTTTTTTAACTCCCAGTGACCATTTTACGTGCCAGACTAGTTAAACCAGAGCTTTTGGGGGTGGGTCACAACAATTAGTTTTCAAAGCTCCCCAATATGCAGCCAAGGTTGAGAATCACTGTTAATGTAAGAACATCCAAACCTGTAGAGAATTTTTTAAAAATTGTATTTGAGCCAAACAAAGGATATGCCTAGAAGCAAGATCTCAACAGACTGAGATAAATGCCTCCAAAAAATGAGTTTGTAGCTTTTTTTAAAGAGGGATCATAAGGAAGATGACATTAAGGTGGAAGAAAGCAAGGTGGGAATCGGATTATAGAATAATTAACAAGATTATATACTCTCTTGACAGAGTCACACTTTAGAAGAAGGGGTCTTAAACGAGGCATTTCAAAGATGTGTTAACCCAGATGCACTGAAACAATGGACAGGGCTGGCTGAAGGCAAAGATAAGCCTTTTATTAAAGAAGTTATATTCCTGGGGCGTGACTATGCCCCATGACCTGCCCAGTTAGGCATTTATGATCAGATCACCTCATGAGGTTACTTTTTGTAGAATCCCTTTTTTGTCCACACACTGATGTGACATCATCCTGGCTCTGAACCAACAATATACGTGGGTGAACATCCCACCAAGATGTGTGTGTTTTGGCACATGCCTTCTGAAGAGTTCTGCCCACCAATCCTCTCTACTCACCCTTCAGTGCCTAGCGGTGCCTGGCAAGAGCAGCCCTTAGAAATTGCTGAAATGATGCAAGGCAAGAAACAGTGAGGAGCCAGGACTACCGCTGGAAGGGGCAGTGCTGTGCAGCAGACACAGGACAGTGGGAAAGGAGGCCATCTCTCTGTCTCTACTGCTAATAACTCCTTTATCTTCTCTCCATGGCCTCAGTTTCCTGCCTTTAAGTGACAGGGGTGAGGCAATTCCTTCAAACAAACACTTATGCACAAAGCCATCGTTTTAAACAGATTCTCTCACTCTGTTTTTGTCTCACCCCACCCGCCCTCCTGCCAGCCTCAGGGACCTGGAGAGCTCTCAGAGTCCTGCAGAACAGGTTTTATAAACATCAGGAAGGAGGGGGCTTTAATGGCCCTTCCAGCTGGGACCCCATGGATCCCCTCATGCAGAGAAGTACTAGGAACATGGGCTGAGGGCAAAAAGAAGCAAAAAGCTTATTTGCCCTCCTCCCCATCCTCCACCATTCTCGAGTGCACAGTCTGAACTGGCTCCTGACCTTTTCCCAGCTTTACTTCTGGGTTTAAGCCCAGAGCCTCTGTGGTTTTGTCCAATTCCAATGCTGCTCCCCAGAAAAACAGGCAAAGTGACTTAATATCCTGGCGGTGGGGTTGGGGGGGGAGAGGACAGCTGCACAGAGAAAGCGCCTGGGGGAGGGGTGGAAGGGGTGATTTCTTGACCAAAACAAGTGTGAGTGGACCTAAACTAAACCTTCAGGGCATTTTCCTGCCTCTGGTTTGAAGGAAGTGGTCCAGGCTGCATTACTCACAGGACTTCGTGATTGCTCAAGATCTTGTCACTGACCATGGGACCTCGCCCTGTGACCCTGATATCTATGTGAGATTTTCCAGCTCCAAATCCTCCCCACTCCTGAGTGGCCCGTTTCAGCCTGACCTAGCCTCAACCTGGCCCAAGAGGAAAGGAACACAATTCTGTCCATTCAGTGGTGTCTTGGATATGCCCATCAAGTCAGTATTCCTCATGAGGCTACTGGCCTGAATCCAGGGCCTCAGGGTTGGGAGTACAGGAGGGACATTGGGCAGTCTAAGGGACACAGATAAGAGCCTTGGGGAAGTGCTTAGTGGCTCTTTCTGGTGGCAGGATTGGCACAGTGTCACAGAGGACTGGCTTGGCATGATCAGGCTTACGTAGTTGCAACAGAGTGGGAAAGAGAATTTAATAAACAGGGAAGTACACATGCAATG
Source organism: Macroglossus sobrinus (assembly GCA_004027375.1). Classification (NCBI taxonomy): domain Eukaryota; kingdom Metazoa; phylum Chordata; class Mammalia; order Chiroptera; family Pteropodidae; genus Macroglossus; species Macroglossus sobrinus. The sequence continues at coordinate 7,776 of PVKZ01002117.1, forward strand.
GCACAGGAACACAGCAATGGGGTCTATGCGTGCATATATATATAGTTGTACCTAGCATTCACAAGAGCTAGCTCACAGAGGCAGACATGGACAGTAGCCTTGAATGTTGTCAAGATACTAATTCAAACCTTCCGAGGAATGGCTGAGGGCCAGAATAAGTGACTTGATGCTGAGTAAGACGGCTTTGTCACCATGTACTCTCTCACTTCAGCTTGGTCATTTGATCCACCACATCCTGGTGAGTCCTTAATCTCTTCAATCCGCCCTTGCTCTCCATTGTCCAGACCCTGTCATCTCTAGCAAGGACTGCTTCAGTGGGCTCCCAGTGGACCCCTAGCCTATGGACTCTCTTTTAGAATTCATTACACATTAATATGACATTCGGGCATCAGTGGACATAGGAGCACTATGAGAATTAGGGAGGGATTGTGGTTGCTAAAAGCAGAGAGATTTTTGTTCACACTTCTTGTCTTCCAACTAAGATGATCCCACAGGACCCAGATACAAAATCCCAGCCACAGGTACAAATGCCTAACAGGGCACATGGGTGATTTTCAGGGGCACACAAAGGTTGGTTCTCACCATCTGATACATTCATTGAGGGCTCTCAAGCCAGGAACTGTTCATGTGATGGTTGGAATTTGGGCTGTAGACACAGAGCCCTGGCTTTAGATCCCCACCTTGAAAATATTGTGACTTTGGGCAAGTTATTTAACGTTTATGTGCTTTATTTTCTTCCTCTGAAAAGCCATGATGATAGCACTTGACTCCAGGAATTTGAGAATTAAATGAGATATTAAATATAAAGCACCAATCTCAACCCTGAACACATAGTAGGCACCTAATAAATGGTAACAACCACTGTGATTGCATTTCTGAGGTAATTTTTAGGATCTTGAGGCTAACCTCCCTAAAGGCTCAATCACACTTTAGAATTATGCTAGTATGAAACAACTACGTCAATTAGCAAGCAGAGAGTTACTACTCAGTGAACAGTTTTTGAGATTCTGTGTGCAGGCCCTGAACATTCTTATTCCTGTCACCTTATTAAAGCAGCAGAGAAAGTTAACATCCTGATCAAGCCTCTGTCTCCCTGCTGACCCAGTCCCCTGAGGATCTGAACACTGCGGAGGCTGTGCGGTCCTTCTAAAACACACCTGTCTTTCATCAGTTGGAACCGTGAGCTCATCAACTGCCTCCCGGGCCATTCTGGAGGGAGTATCAGGCAGAGCAGGGGTCCCACTGCACAGGCTCTGGCGGGGGTGCTTTGCCTGCTGGGGTCTCGGCCAGCCTCTTACCAAGAGCGCTGTCTCCCCAAGGCCTCGACAGGGCAGATCGGCCAGCGAAGTCCTTGTTTTCCCTGCAGCCTCGTGGCGTGTCCTGCGCATCCCAACGAGCCCTCCCCAAGCAGAGGGCGGATCCGAGCCCGGGAACCGCCCGCCCTCCGCTGGGACGGTCCGCCCCACCCTTCTCGCAGCCCGCCTGCCTGCTGCGGGCGTGGGAGGAGAAACCAGCGTGTCCGCTGGACTCGGATAGGGGACTGACAGCACCACGTGCACCTGGCCCAGCAGAGGGACAGCCAGGCCTGCTCCCCACCCTCTCACCCCCGGCCCAGTGATTGATCAGCAGCCGTTACTGAGACTCTTAATGGTTCGCTCGAATGGGAATTAATTCTGGAATGGATAAATAATGCATTGAGGTTTATGTAGTCCAAGGCAAGCCGGCGGTCGGGAGCCAGGACGGAGCCCAGGGAGCCTCGCGAGTGACGCCAGTCGCCATGGGGGCCCTTACGGGGCACGAGGGGCAACTGGTTGAGAGGAAGAAAAAAGGGAAGTGGATGACAGCATGATCGGCCCAGCGACACTGGTGGGGTGGCTGCAGGACCATGCTGAGCCCAAAGATCAGGCAAGCGAGGCGGGGTAAGTGCAACTTCGTAGGGGGAAACTCGGCATTGTGTGGGTAGGTCTCTTGGCCAGTGTGTGTGTGCACTTAGCCAAGTGCCATGCTGGGGTTTAAATGGGGCAGGACTGATGTCTCTTCCTAGTGAGGATCCTAGGGTCAGTAAGGTCATACCTGAGACTACAAAGGGGCGTTGGCCATCTTTGGGCCCCGGGAGGTGTGCAGGCTTTACCCCATAGACTGTTTCTGGGTGGCTCAAAGTGACCAGGTGACAACTTTGGGGAAATTTTGTTCTTTTACTAAAAAGGAATTGCTCGATGCTCAAGATGTGTCCCAGCAGCCAAGATAAAAGTGTTCCTCATTGGGGTAGCAATGCCCTGGCTTCTGGAGACAGCTGGGTCCAAGTGAAGGTCCTCATTCCAGTGGCCTGGGAGGCTCTGCAGAGCTACAGTAGCTGCCACGGCTGGGTACAGGAAGCAATTCCTGGGAGGTAGGCCGGAGCTCCTCTAGGGAACCTCCAGGAAGCTGCCAGGCCTGGAGATGAGGATGCCTGTGCGGGGAGCAGATGCAGAGAAAGTTAGAAGTGGGACTCAGAGAGCCTTTGCAGGAGTGATCCTGCAGTACTGGGCTAGTGCTCTGGCCACCCTGTGTCCCTGCAGAGTGTCCTAGAGACTGAGGACAAGTCCCAGGGCTAGGGACAGCCTCTTTCTGGACAGCAACTTCTTTGCTAGGGCAAGTGTCATTTTAGATGAGAACATCTGTCTCTTAAGAAAATAGAATGTGTCTTTTCAGTGTCTGTGGAGGGCTGAGGTTCCTTGTGAGCAATGAGCAGAGGATGGTAGTTTGGAGGTGGGTGGAACATCTGCCTGGAGAGCTTGGAAATAGTGTGAGTCTCACCTAGAGGAGAATCCTCCAGCCTCCTATAAACTCACAAGGAGCACACACATCTCATCAGCATGTCACAGACACGTGGATGACTTTGGAAGGAAAGTTGGCCCTCCAGAATGTGGTCAAAGCCATTAAGACTTCCACTTGGGGTGCTTGGGATAATGTCACCTATGGGCACCAGTGGACAAAAGGGCCGTGCATAGCTCTGCTGAGGGGCTGGGGGGCAATCTGGTGACCACCCAAAGGGTGGGCCAGGCCAGGCTCTCTGAGAGAGCTTAGGTCAACCCTCCCACTCTTACTTAACGCACTAGCCAATGGCCACATGTAGCTATTGAGCACTTGTTATGTGACTAGTCTAAATTAAGAAAAATATACACTAGAGTTTGATGACTTGCAAAAAAATGCAAACTATCTCATTAATAATTATGTTATATTGATTACATGCTGAAATGACAATATTTTGGATATATTGAGTTAAATCAAATATATTATTAAAATTTTTTCACCTGTTTATTCTTTTACTTTCTTTTAATGTAGCTACTAGAACTACTTATGTGGCTCACATGATATTTCTATTGGGCACTGGTGATTTAGAAAGAGATCAGTGCTTTAGTAAAGGGCTCTCAGGATACCTGCCTTTGAAAACCCAAACTCTTATAAGCAATTGTTGTCAACACACACAGACACTCTCTCTCTCTCTCACTCTCGCTCTCTCTCTGTGACCAACTAATTCAAAAAAGTAGGAAGCACCCAAACCAGCTAGAAATGGCTCAGAAGTAGGTCAGTAAATTCAAATAGTGTTCTTGGGTTTAAGTGTATGACACAATTCAAATTGATTTCAGGTAAGTGGTCCAGATTGGTTTACACCAGCTCAAACTGGTCATTAATACTGTAGATATTTGTAGCTTGGCATTGCCTCCTTGGAACCAGTACAAACCACCCTAGCTATTCACGGCCCACTGATGCCAGGCCGAGCCATTTGGAACCAGGCATGGCTGGCCCTGCCCTACTCAGCTCCCATCTGGCTCAGAGGGTCCTTTCCAGGGAGCCCTTCCTGACACCACCACCACCACCCCCAACCCTTCTGCACACTCTTCCTCCGCTGAGCCCCATTGCTTTATTTCCAGAACGGGAATGAAGAGATAGCTCACCACTGCCTGTGCCAATTTTCCCAGAAGAAAAATAGAATAAATTCATTACAACTCCATGAATTTACTCCACATACAGTAGAGAGAATCACAAGTCTATATGCTCTATGATATTCTGAAAGTTACAATTTATTTTTCAAGATAGAAAATAAAAACAGAAGATAGGTGCTCTATCTCCTGGAAGCAGTGTGTGTAGTTCTTCAGGGTGAGCAAGAGCAGCGAAGCCCCAGGTCACACCCTGAGCCCACCACCACCACCCACCCTCCATGAGCCATCCTCTGTTCATTCCGCCCCCAGGGGCACCTGATTCATCCCCATTTCTCCAGGCCATATCAGAACAGAGCCCCCAAATACTTGACCCTGTTGCTACCTCAGCCAGTTGGGACTGCTCCCCTTTCTGAAATCCCATTCTCACATGACGGGGAGATGTGGGGTTTTTTTGTTTTTTGGTTTTTGGCTTTTTCAAAGATGTATGTATTTCCCCAATCTTTTTTGTTATTTTTTCAATTACAGGTTACATTCAATATATATTCCTACAGTCTTCACTGAGGCCTCCTCTATGCCCATAGGACTACCCAGAATAAAGTTTTATTGATCTGACCTTGCCCTCCTCCTCAAGGATGAAGTATGGGAGGCAGCCCTGTTGCTTTACTTCTCAAAGAGCTCTTGCCTCTGCCTTTGTCACTCATCCTTATGTCCTCATTGTACTCAAGCCAGTATCATTTCTAACCTAGACTATGGAAGTAGGACTCTGCCACACCCAACCTACAGCACTATTCTCCAATCAAAAGCCAGAGCTGTCTTTTCAAATGTAAATCCATCCATGCATCCATCTTCTACCCCAACTGGGAATTCTTCAGTGTACTCTTTGTGTTAAAATCCAAAGCTCTTACCATGGCCCATGAGGCCCCTTATACAGTCCAGCCACTGGCCAAATCTCTGCTTCCTCTCCTTCTTCAAGCCCCAGCCACACTGGCCTTCTTTCTGTTCCTCAACTGTTGCATAGACCTCCTTCCACAGAGCCTTAGCTTGCTTTCTTTCCCCTGCCTGGAATCAATTTCTCTCTCTCTCTCTCTCTCTCTCTCTCTCTCTCTCTCTCTCTCTCTCTCTCTCTCTCTCTCTCTCTCTCTCTCTCTCTCTCACACACACACACACACACACACACCCTTCTTAATTTTGACTCACCCTCCAGTTCTCAGCTCAGGTATTATCAGCCAAGGAAGCCCTCCCACACACCTCAGCCTAAGCTGGGTCCTCAGTTCTCTGCTTTCTCTTTCTTAATAGCATTTACCTTGGATTAATTATAGTGGTACACTCTTAGGTGGGTTTATCTGGTGAATAACGATCACTCCACTGGACCGTGAGCTCCATGAGGGCAGGGACTTCAATGCCAGGCATCTGGTGGGCACTCAATACATACATTTTAAATGAATGAATAGTAGAAAAGTATTAGCCTGAGAGACTGAAGCACTGTCTCTGCCCTAACTTGCCCAGGTTCTTGGGAGAGTTGGCCCCTTCCGTGACTGATTTACATGATACAAATATTTCCCCAATTTCTTGCTTGCCTTTTACTTTTATGTTAGAGTTTTTTCCCCCCAGATAACATATAAGCTTTTAATTTTTGTATCATCTATCTATCAGTAATTTCTTTCATAGAGTTTCTGCCCTTGTTTAAAATATTTCAAGATAAAATTGATCTTTGCTATTAAGGAGGTTCCTGCATTTACAGGAAATTATTAGACTGATGAGCAAAGCTCTAGCAGCTTTAGTTCTCTTCCTTAGCAGGAATATCAATGTCTTGGTAGCCTTAATGAATGTGCAGAGCCTGATCCATACTTTGGAATAGAGGAGAAAGCTCTGTGAGTGAGATAAAGTACTTTTGGTGGCCTTATTGTTCTTGATTTTCCCAAAGGGAAGTAAACCAACATTTATTTTGTGCTGTCCTCCATGCTCCAGGCATCTCCATTGTCCTTATTTAATTTTCATAACTACTGTATGATGAGGCATCAGTATTCCCATTTCAACAAATGTGGAGGGGGAATCATGGGTCACCTGCCAACAAGTGGTGGAATTTATATTTATGTTTGTCTTATGCTGAGACCTTTGAGCTCTCTCCCTAACCCAACACAGAGATTCACACTATCCAAAGACCATTGCACATGCCTGCATGTCTCCAGGAGGCTATAGGTTCTCTGAGTAATAAGATGTAGTGATATTTTTAAGAAAGTGCCCATCACCTATGAACACATAGAGATCAGGCTTAGACAACTGTTGGAATATTTAAGGTTGAATTATTAATATGTAGTAAGAAATCAGGCAAATGAAAAAACAAGGCAATTATGAACTCCAAGGAAAGCAAAAAGTGATGCATACACAGAAAAATTATTATGGTACACTATATGGCTCAACTGGGACTAGCAATTACATAGTACTAATAATGCAAATTATGCTTAGTGATCAAACCAAAATTACAATATAACTATATTGAGAGGATTGGGAGGATCCTTATGTATGATGGAGGCAGGGGAGTAAAATAAATAAAATCCTCACCTGCCATAGTAAAAAGTCAACAAGTAATACTTAAAAGAGAATAATCAAGAAGGGATGTGGCATAAAAAACAGACATATAGATAAATGAAACAAAATACAAAGCCCAGAAATAAAACCATACATATATGGTCAATTAATTTATGACAAAGGAGCTAAGAATATACAATGAGGAAAGGATAATCTCTTCAATAAATGGTGCCTGGAAAACTGGGCAGCCACATGCAAAAGAATGAAGCTGGATCTTTTTCTTATACCATACACAAAAATTAACTCAAAATGAATTAAAGACTTGAATGTAAGACCTGAAACTATAAAACTCCTAAAAGGAAACATAGGGAATAAGCTTCTTGAAATCAGTCTTAGTGATGATGATCTTTTTGGATTGAACACCAAAAGCAAAGGCAACAAAAGCAAAAATAAACAAGTGAGACTGCATCAAACTAAAAACCTGCACAATAAAGCAAACCATCAACAAAATAAAAAGAAAACCTATCAAATAGAAGAAAATATTTGCAAATCATATATCTCATAAGGAATTAATATCCAAAATATATAAATATATAAAGAACTCACACAACTCAATAGCCACCTCCCAAAAAATCCAATTTAAAAATGGACAGAGGAACTGAACAGACATTTTTCAAAGAAGAAATGGCCAGTAGGTACATGAAAATGTTCTCAACATCACTAATCGTCAGGAAAATGCAAATTAAACCACATGTGATATCACCTCACAACCTGTTAGAATGGCTGTCATCAGAAAGAGAAGGGAAAACAAATGTTGGCTAAGACGTGGGGAAAAGGAATCCTGGTATACTATTAATGGGATTATAAATTGGTGCAACCACTATGGAAAACAGTGGAAAGCCACTATGGACCTATCATATGATTCAGCAATCCCACTTCTGGGTCTACATCCAAAGGAAATGAAAACAGGATATCAAAGGGATAGGTGCACCCCATGGTCACTACAGCATCGTTCACAATAACTAAGATCTGGGAACAACCTAAACGTCCATCAGTGGATGAATGAATAAAAAAAGATATGATATATATTACATAGTGTGTGTATAACATTTATACTATAATATACATTAATATGTAGTATATAAATTATATATAGATAATATACAGTTGAGCCTTGAACAACACAAGGAGTTTGGGGCACTGCCCCTTCCGTGCACAGTTGAAAATTTGTGTATAATTTTGACTTCCCGAAACCTTAACTGTTAATATCCTACTGTTGACTGGCAGCCTTATTGAATACATAAAGTTAATTAATACATATTTTATATGTTATATGTCTTTTATATGGTATTTTTACAATAATAAACTAGAAAAGAGAAGATGTTATTTAGAAAATCACAAGGAAGAGAATACATTTACAGTACTGTATGTATGTTTTGAAAAAATCTGCGTATAACTGTACCCATACAATTCAAACCTGTGTTGTTCAAGGGTCAACTGTATGTATATTACATAACAAGTATTTATATATATATATACAATGGAATCTTATTCATCCATGAGGAAGAAGGGAATCCTGCCATTTGTGACAGACAGTATGGGTGGGCCTTGAGGGCATTATGCTAAATGAAGTAAGCCAAACAGAGAAAGACAAATACTGTATGGTATCATTTACACATGGAATCTAAAAACAAAATGAAAGGCAAACTCATGGAAATGGAGAGTGGAAAAGTGGTTACCTGAGAACGGGGCAGTGGTTCGGGGGCAGGGGGGAGAATAGGGAACATTGGTAAAAGGGTACAAACTTTCAGCTATAAGATGAATAAGGTCTGAGGATCTAATGATGTAAAACTGGTAACAAAATTGATGACATTGTGTTGTAGAAATGAAATTTGCTGAGAGTAGAATTTAAATGTTCTCAGAAAAAAAGACAAATATGTGAGATGATGGATGTGTTAATTGACTAGATGGTAAGGAATCAAGAAGAAAAGAAGTAGCAATAAATAAATACCATTTAGAAATGTGGAGGTAAATACAAAAGGAACCAACTAAAATGGTTGAAAGTGGCTGCCTTTGGAGATGGGGAATGAAGCAAATAGAAGGACAGGAGACTGCCAGGTTTCATCCCAGAGCTTTCAGGACCACTTGAGATATGGTTGAGGAGTGATAGCCTAGAGCTCATGTAACCTGTTGCCAGTTCAAACTGAAAGATTGTTCAGAAGGAAGTTTCTGCTCTTAAGGAGTGACAGAGGGGTTCACAGACCTCCTTTGACTGCTGAGTTCTAAATGGGATGGCCTTCTAAGATATGCTCATGCTGCCTCCGCCCAGGCTTGCTGGGTACTCTGAAGGCTCCCTAAGGTGGCCACCTCCAGGGCCCGGAGAGAGGGTTAGCAAAGGGACAGTAACCTACTTAGTTGATACAACATCTGACTTTGCCTAAAATTCAGAGAGAGAAACCAGGGCTAGGAGATGGGTCAGTGAGGTATACCAGGTGGATGGTGGTCCCCTTATTTCAGGTCAGACATGGCTCCGCTGCTTAGAGCTGATACCTTCCCAAGGGACTCCGGTCCCCAAGTCTGAATGTCCTCTGTCACTTGCCGGGCCACACAGACAACTGAACTCTCTCTCCCCCTTTCAGAAGTTTGCTCAGAACTGAAATGAAATTTCAGAGGCCCTCAGATGACCAAAATATCTAGGACAAGTCCCAGGGACCTGATTAGAGGAAATAAAAATTCGTAATTTGGGGATCTCCAAAAAACAGGGGCCTCACAGAATGATGTACCTTGATTTTTTAAATACTGTTTATTCTAGGACTTCATTGTTTATTTCTAATATTTTTTATTTTTTTAATAGAGGCTTAATTTACATAGAGTAGAAGGCACAAATCACAAGTGTGCAGCTCAATGACCACCCCTAGATCAAGAATTAGAGCATTTCCTTTAGCTCCAGAAAGTTCCCTCCTGTGTCTCCCGAGCCCTTCCTCACAACCAGACTCTCAGACTTCTGATTTCTGTCACTGAAGTGCTGCCTGATCTTCAGTTTCATATGAATGGAATCGTATGGTATTACTCTCACTGCTAACATTCTATAGAGAAGGAAGAACAGTGAGAAAGTAGCTGGTGAGTGATTAGGATGTACTGGATGTGTGCTGGACACTATTGACATGCCCATATCCAATTTTAATCCTTATACCAACACGGTGAGACAAGGCAGAAAGTGGAGGCAGAATAATTTATGTAAAATGCTCAAAATCACACTACTAAGATCGGAAGCAGCTTAAACACAGGACTCAGGTCTGAGAAGTCTTTATCCCCAATAATAGACCTGTCCAGAGGCCGGAGGAGGCCACATGGTGTCACTGAGCAGCTTATGCCCCAGTGATACAAGGTGTCTGATTCCTCACAAGCATCTGTTTCCATGGGCAGGTGTTCACAATACTGTCACCAGGTTCAGGGGCAGAAACAAAAGGTGGGGTTATGTCACCACTTTGTCCTGGTTCACCTCAGATTTGTTCATCTGAAAGTCAGCCAGGCCAAGCAGCTGGTTAGTGGGAGAGGAGGGGGAGTCAGGATTAGATGGGATGAAAAGGATGGACACCTGTGCAGGTGTCCTCATTAGGGGGTGCCTACAGTGATGGCCCTTAGTGCCAAGGTGTATGGTGGGTACAGGCAGGCCTTACCTCATCCACCTGGTGATACTGAGGAATCTCAGCTTTGGCTTTTGTTTTATTTCAACCTGCTGCATTTCTGACAAAATTAGGTATCTTGAACTGCAGACTTAAGATATCTTCACCTTCTGCTTGCATTAAGAGTCAGACACATATATAATCACGTATAAACTGATCAGATATGTAATAATAGCAGTAACCATAGCTTATGCTTATTGAACTTAGGTAACCATGCTTTAGAACAAACATAGCTCATGAAGCAACTTTATTTGTGCCCTCTACTGTGCCAGGGGCCAGGCCTTTCCCTGTCCCTGCCTAGCAAGACTCTGTGACAATCCTGGGCACTCCTATATAATGAAATACACTAGAGTTGCTTTCATTTACAAAATACAAGACTAGTTCAATATTTCCACACCCATCCTAAGGCCTCATAACTGATTTTTACCTGCCTCTTTGAAAGTATGCTTCTTGATCTGGCTCTCACTTCAGAATATGACATCTCTGTCTTGGTGCTGTGTTGGAGCTTCCATTTTCATGTCCCATTATACCATGTGTATAATCTTTAATTCTCAAAAGACCACTGTTGAAAAAGTGACCACTGTTACCCATTTTCAGATGGAGAAACTAAGTCCCAGAGAGATTAAAGAACTTGCCAGCCAGGAAGGGTGTCCAGCTAGGAGTGGCAGTGCTGGGATATAAAACCCAAAGGTTGTTGAACATCATTGTACACTTTCTTGTTCACACACCAGGCCCTTTCTAGGCATCAGGAGAGGAAAACCATTCCAAAGGAGAGAGTTTATGTGTCAAGATCCAGAGGCACATATGCAAGGGATACTATGAGCCCCTGGGTATGGCTTGCAATGCAAGAAGATACTAGTGAGGAAAAGGCGATGTGTCAAGGGGAACAGACCCAGCCCACATCGAAGTAGGGCTCTAAGCAGGGTTGTGGCATGGCTATGCAAAGCGTTAGACAATGATGCTTGCCGCAATGTGGGCAGTGGGTCTGCAGGGAGTGACAGTGAGGTCAGAGAGCAGACGTGCTGTGGGAGTGATGGTGTTTCCCATCTACCATCCGCAGAGGGTATGAGAGGACAAGGGGACATCATCAGAGCACATCTGCTGGGAGCTTTCAGTGGCTGCCAGCCAGGTTCCCCTGCCTCTGGACATTTCCCCCATCCCTAGACTGCCAGTCAATCTGCTGTGCCTGAGGCCCATGTGCCAGGAAATGAAGGTAGCAGTTTGTGTCCTAGAGAAATGAACTGAGGACCCAAGCCTCCTCCCTCCTCCTGCCTCTACTCCCAGATACCAGCTGCTGGAAAAACTGAATTCTTTGCATGGAAGATGCCCAAAGTTCATAACACCAGCACTCTTAGACACTTGGGACATAAAGCACTACCAGGTACTGGACCAGAGGAGCCCAGGCTGACCTACCAGCCACAAAGAACAGCCATGATGTTACTGTTTAAAGATGGGAATAAATGACTTATTTGCAAGACAGGCTTGAAATGGGTTAAGCCTGGGCCAGGAGGCTGCTTTGGGCTGCCTCAGCAAGACAATCAGAGACCTGCCCTGACTCTGCCAAAAACATCAACAGCCTCAATGATTACTTAACTAAGAGTGGAGAATGTATTGATCTAAGCTAATGGCTCGTAGGCAGGCAGAAATGAAATTTATCATCGATATTGAATTACATCGACTCCACCCATCCAAAGCTCCTGGTGAATAGCCTGCTAATCTGAACAGGAGCAGAAGCAGCAAGCTGCGGACCAGCTGCTTGTCCAGTAGAGCCCAGAAGTGGTTGAGAGGGGCTTCCAAGGGGCTCAGCCTGCAGCACAAGAAGCAGAACTAACCACCATCCACTTGATGCTGCACTTTCAAAGTGTCATTCATTTCAGCTTCACCATAGGCTAGGAAGTAGATAGAGTTTGTGTTTTGCTCTCATTTTACCTGGAAACCTGGAGCTCCAGGATAAAGGGCCTCAGGCCTCCAAATCTTTTGCCGCTTCCTTGACCTCACATAGCCTCTCCGTACCCACTGCCGTACTAGGAAAATGTTTAACTACAGTTCTGTGTTTTGAGTCTCCTGCCCGTCACATCTCTGGTACAAGAACAGAAACAGTGACCTTGTGCCCTTGAGCCTTTTTATCATATGGAAACAAGCCATGAGTGGGAGAAATCCTGGAGGCAGATTTCTTCCAAACCCAGATCACCTACAGAGGTGCAGGTCTCTTGAATTTGGTCTTTCCCATCTCCTTGGAGATTGCTGTCTTATGTTCCTTCATTTGCAGCAAGCATTTATTGAGAGGCTCTGTACCACATTCTAGGGATTCAAGGGCAAAGAGGGCGCCTTCCATGGCCATAACAAGAGCATAAGCCAGTACAACATAGAGAAGCACACTTTCAGCCAGAGGTGAGTGCACAGCTACAGGGGCAGCATAAAAGATGGAAGTCAACCCTTCTGCTTGGGAACCTGCTGGAGGAGTCTTCATACCATAGGAAACAGCTGCACCGATGCTTAAGGCTCATCAGTCTGGCAAGCACAGAAGTGCAGGTGTACGGCACAAAAAGGCTCATGTGGGGACCAGTTGTGATTTTGAAAGAGTGAGGTGTGTGGTGTGAGTGGGAACTGAAGCTGGAGACCTGGCTGCACACAGGCTCACAGAGGCCTCCTCGTCCTTCGACTTCATACCCCTGTCAATGATGGCTAGAGCTGTCTTTGCCCTAAAAAAGGGCACAGCCTCTTCCAGTTAGATGCAACAAGAGGGACCCCACCATGAGATGATGGTTGGAGGTCTAGCCTGTGGATAGAAGTTAGAGGAAGTCATTCAGCTTTTCTTTCTCAGAGGAAGGGGTTTTTCATTAGTCTTGTTGGGGAGGGGTCAGGATATGATCTGTTCGAGGGCAGGGACCTGGGTCCTATAAGAGTTAGGGTTAAGGACCTGGGTGCCAGACTTCCTGGCTTTGACCCCAGACTCCCTCTCCTTGCACAGTCTTCCTGTAACCTCTGCTGGGCAAACCCCTTCTCCACCTAATCTTTCACTGTGAGGAGAGGAAAACTTTTCCTCTCCCTTCTTAAGTTCTGAGCCTGAGGCCTGCAAATTAAATTTGTAAAACACAGATTAACAGAAAGACATATCAATTTTATTGATTTTTTTGGGCAGGAGGGAGACTTTATAGAAAAGAGGTAAAACCCCAAAGAGTCAGTTAAAGCTAGGGGGCAGCAAATTGTGAGAAGGCAATCAGGAAATGTTTGGTAAATAGAGGTGGTTTAGTAAAGTTTGTTATGCAGACTCAAGTCTAACTCCAATAATATGGTACAGGAGTAGGAGGCACCTTTACAAAGGGAAATTTATACCCCGCTTTTAGGAAGGAGGAGGGAGGGAAGAGAACTCCTGTATTTGCTGTTTCTCAGTTGCCTGCAGCTTAAAATAATCAATATACCGAAGTCACATATTTCGGAGTGGCATAACTTGATCCTTCTATCGGCTCCGTTCTTTCATCCAGCTTCAGCTTCACCACTGACCTCCCAGTCTCCCCGCCTGACTTTCTCGCTGCTGTCTTCATGCTGCCATTTCCTCCTTGTACTTGCTGTGATTACAGTCTCTTGTATCTGGATGTCTCTGTTCTCTTTTTTACCTCTGCTAGGTTAGGCATGTACCTTTCATCTCCATACCCCAGTGGCTAGCACATGAGTGAAAATGAACACTAGATTCAGTCAAATTTGGAGGTGTTCACTGCATGGAAATACAGTTCAGGTGTCTGTACCCTCTTGCAGAAGACCAGTACCAGCTGAGCCAGGAGGCAGACCTAGGAAGAGCCAATAAAAACAACTCTTAAGAACGTGATATTTTATATTAATATTTTTAAATCGCTGAAATAATCATTATGAAAAAAATTCCAAACTTTCTAGACTACCTTACTATTATTTTAAAATTAGTACTTTTTCTTATGGGAGAGTAGGTTGTGCCCTTATTGTCTTTCATCCTAAAGGCCCTAAAGTGAGACCCATTAGGAGGGCCTAATGGTTCTGGTTACCCTTCAGATGAGGGACCCAGCACAAAACAAATGGCCAAGTGGAGCACAGAAAGAAGCTAAGTAACAAGTTAAAATATATATAAATATAAAAGGTAGGGGGTACTGAGGAACCATCATGTAATAAATCATCTGAGGCTCGTACAGTATTCCCAGGACAGCATGGGAACCTGACCAGGCCCCCTCACCCTCGGCTGCAAATTGCATTAAGTTGATGAAACCATTTTGTCCACACACCCTGCCCCGCCCCCCGCAGAGTGCCCCTTCCATTATTACATCACTTCTTTCTTCTCAATCAATCTTTCAGCCTCAATACTTACCCTTTAAATCAATTCAGCTCTGAGGGCCATCTTGCTATTTCCCAGCCCAGCTTTCAAATCCCATCGACTTTTATAAATCAATTGTGTTTTAGTCCATGCACTGCCTCTCCTCTGTGCTCTGGGGCTACACATACAGAGCTGCTGATAGAAAAACACTCCTGGCCTGCTGCAGGGTACCTGACCCCAGTGTGCACTGTGCCCGGCCAGACACCCCAGTGGCTTCCCAAGACCAATGATGTCACAACCTATTCAACAGGCCCTGAAAACAACCAGGTATGTTAGGTGGGGTTCTCCTAAGTAGACTCTGAGATAAGGATTTTCATGCAGTAATTTCTTAAAAGGTGCCCCCCAGGGGATACCAATAAGGAGTTAGAGGAGCTAGACAGAAGAGCCAAGCTGGGGTTCAAAGCCTGAAAAGGAAACTTTGAAGTGTAACTTCCACCTCTTTACTCCTATGAGTAGTTTCTGACTGGAAACCGGGCTGCAGGGGCTTTCAGACTCCCACACCCAGGAGTCTTGGCCAAGGGCTAAGGGGTAGGGGAGGCATGTAAATTTCTGAGCACTTCCAGTTCTCTCAGTGTCTGCTCAAAATGGGCTTCAATAGCCCAAGGACAGTCTTTCAAATCACCCAGCAGTCCTGAAAAACCACCCTCGGTAAGCTGTTCAAAGTAAAAGGGGACTGGGGAAGGGGCATAAAAACAAGAAAAAGGAATTTAAGGGTATCTGGGCAGAGCTCAATCCACCGTGTAAGGTGTCTGAGTGTTCTCAGCACTTTTAAGCTAAAGCAGCTCCCGGTCCTCTTGTTGCACACTGAGTGAGTGAGTGACTGCACACCCTCACTGTGCCCCTCCTCATTCGAGATGTGGTAGAGTAGACAAGCTGAAGTGGACCCAGGTCCACTAGAGAGGCTCATCTACAGAGAGGGGCTCCCTGACCTGGTCCCTCCAGAAGGGCCATGGGTGGGCTTGGGCCATGCTTCCATGAAACATCATCTGTTCAGCCTGGAAGCTCCGAGCAGGCAGAGGCTGGACTTCTCTGCTTTGTGTTGAGGTCCACAGCCTAGTGTGGTGCTTGACACAGATTATTATCTACAAATATGTATCAAATGTCTGATATTTTAATAGCTACTTTAGATCTCCTAAGGGATCCAGCACCATTCCATTTTAAAGTTTTTATTTTGATTTACATAAGCAAAACTGCATTTCTTCCCTGTATAAAATGCTCTATACTACAGCTCCGTTCTCCCCTTTAAGAATGTCACCACCATTACAGTTGTGACATGTTCCTTCTGTGTGAATACATGTCCCACTGAAAATGCACAGTGACTTTTTTTGTTTGGGTGTTGTCTTTTTCTTCCCTTTTTATATAGTTTTATATTTTGTGAATTGTTCTGCAGCCTGCTTTTTTCCACCACTATAATAGAATTGACGTAAATGTTAAAGCGGCAAAAGAGATGGGAGGGTTTGGGGTACATCTTTTAAAAGGTAGTGAGGAGAGGCCTCACTGAGAAAATGGCATTTGAGTGGAGAATGAAGAGGCTGAGAGGAAGTACTGCAGGGCAGGGGGACAAGTGCAGGTGCAGAGCCAGGTGGCGGACGCATGGCTGTCCTGTTTGAGGGACTGCAGGGACCAGCATGGCCAGGTCTAGGGAAGCATGAGGAGGTCCAAGAGGTCACATTAATGTAGGAAGAAGGCAAGAGCACTGAAATGTTCAATCACGCTATATTCAGAGACTGCAATGTGCTGATCAGCCCTGCAGACGGACCACAAGGAAACCTGTAGAACAAAGGAAGATTTCTGCTGGGATTGCTAAGAAACTGAAATGGAGTCTTTAAGTCAGCCTTACATAAAATAAAATCATTCCTTCCCTAGGGCTAAAATAATGGGGAATTTAGGGATCAAGGCTGGGAACTGCCAGCAGGCCTTTCATGCTATATACTCTTAACTTTTTCACACTGCCTACTGTAACCCTTCCTCACTGTATGCCCATAACATCAAAGGAAAATGGGTAAACTGAGTCTTTAAACTGTAATTCACAGAAACTGAGAATGATGTATAAACTGGCCTCCCCGACAATCCCTGCTATTTTTTTCTGTCTTGGCTTTTTGTCTTTGCTTTCTTTTGTCTTTACTTTTTATTCTATAGAGTGTTGCCCCTTCTCTAATAAACTTTCCTTTTGACTCTGACTCGCGCGCATTTGAATTCTTTCTTTCTGACTCTCAGCCAAGAACTCTCTTGGTGCAGTCCTTGAGTTTCCCCAACTCAGGGGAATTTCCCCTGTCCTGCATCATGCTGGCCCAGTCCTGAGGACCCTTGTAGGCTGTAGTGATAGCCCTGATGTTTACACAGAAGCAAGAAAAGGAGTACTGCAGGAAGGAACATGATCTAACCCTCATTTTTAAGATTTTTCTCTGGCTGTCCTGTTAAGAGACTGCAGAGAAGTGGCAGAGAAGTGGCAGAGAAGTGGCAGAGAGGCTACAGCAGTGTATCAGGAGAAAAGTGATGGTTCTGGGGAACAAACCAGCCTGAGGGTTGTGTTTCCACTGACAGATGGGGTAGCAGATCTCAGAGCAGGGAAAGACCAGTTGTTCAGCTTTGGACTTGTGGGTCTCTGGTTCAGGGTTGAGCTCTGCACAGGTGCCTTCTGCACATTGAGGGTGTTTAAAGCCATGAGATAGGAGATCACAGAGAGAGACAGTGAGTATAGATAGAAATGGCACCCAGGACCAGTCAAGAGGTGGGGAAGACAAGGAGACAGAATGGCAGCCAGTGAAGAAAGGGCTAGAGGCAGCAGAGATAGTACTGGAGGAGGGAGGGACCAACTCGGTCAGTGTTGTGAGGGGTCAAGGAACAGGAGGACTGATGAGACCCTTGGATTGAGCAGCGTGAGGGTCATTGGTGGCCTTGATAAGAGCAGTTTCAATGGAACAGAGGTAGGGGAAGCCTGACCAAGTGGGGTCAAAAGAGAGCAAGAAGCGTTGGGATGGTGAAAAGTTCTAGAGGTGGATGGTAGGGATGGTTACATAGTAATGTGAATTTATGGAATGCCACTGAACTCTACATTTAAAAATGTTTAAAATGGTAAGTTTCAGGTCATGTGTATTTTACTACCAAAAGAAAGGAATAGGAGATGAAATAGAAAACAGGAGTGAAGACACCTTTTTTGAGGTGTTTGTTACTAAAGGGAGCTATCCATGTTAGCATGTACATTCATTTCATTCTCTTTTTAACTTTTGCAAAGAATCTTATAATGTGAATACAACACAGTTTATTTAGTTGTTTTCCTATTGTTGGCATTTGGGTTTTTCCTTATTTGAGGGATCATGCAGAGTGCTCCCAGGGCATCCTTGTGTATGACTATCTATGCCCTTATGGTTCTTTCTATAGGAGAGAGGTAAGAAGCAGAATTGCTAGGTTGTAGAGTAGGCATATTTTTAATTTTAATAAATACATCCCAATTATCCTCTACATTGTGGCTTATAATTACAAAATCATCAACACATTATACAAAACTTCAAAAATGTATCTATCTAAAGGGTACAGAGTGTTGAATCATATTATAGCTAAAATTTGTATCTCCCCAGTTACAACTAAAGTTCAGCATCTCTACATATCTTTTTGGCTGCCTGTACTTCCTCTTCTATACATTGCCTATTCACTTTTTGATTTCTTCAACTCTGAGAAACAAAAGATCTCTACTTGCTTGATAAGAAATGGCATGAATCAGTGACTCTTCTGCTGACCCTGAAACTCATGTTGCCTTGGCAACACCTTGGTGCTACACTGCCCTTTGCCCTTTTCTAATAATGAATGAACATTTGGGTACTTGAATTCTATTTCATTCACCCTGGGTTCTGACCTCTTGAGTTTGAGTTGACTTGTGTTTTCATCCAGGGCAGCCCTTGGGCAGACAGAAACCAAGCTATTATCTCGTCCACACACGAGAACCCTCCTGTTTAAATGATTGTTTTCTTCCTTCCCTGGCTCCATTGACTTGAAGCACTTAGGGGCCACTCAGGCTCAGTTCTATTTAGGAAGAATTACAGCATCTGTAGTGATCAGGACTGACTGGGTTTGAGTCCTGCCTCCACCATATACCACTGGTATTTGTGACCTTGAGTAAGCTTCTTTCCTCTGAGTCTCAATCAGAACATGTGAGAAATCAGGGTTATTATGAGGAATAAGTGAAATTACTCATGTCAGCCACCTGGCCGCATTTTCGTCTCTGGCCTTCGCAGGCACTTGTGCATGTTCGTCCTGTCCACTGCCCACACACCCCACCCTCATCCTGTCCATGCATTGAGCTTCTTCTTTCTCCTATCTCAGCCCATCTCAGGCCAGCTTTTCTAGGGAGGCAGGGCCACTGCTAATGAATGCAATGAATCCAAGTCTACCAACACCCGTTGACTGAGAGTGCTCACATCCCCTCTCACAAGGCTACATGGCAGGGCTCAGAATGACCAGCACAGTGGGCCAGGACACTGGCAGGCTTATGGCACCCTGGCACAGGCATAGCTCATAGGAGCAGCAACACAAAGTGGTGGGGAGTAGGGGTGGGGGACACAGTCAAGTGCAAAGAGAACAAACAGGGTGAGAGTTTGGGGTGTATGCCACACGTAGGCTCTCTAACTCCCAGCAGGTAGGGCCCCAGAGAAGGAGAAAGACTTTATCATCACTGAAGGACCCCTTTCCATATCCATCCATGCTCCCTGCTTCCTGCCACAGCTCAGGATGGTGTCTTGCTGATCCAGGCTAACTCCCACCACCACCTGAGCCCAGGTTCCACATCTATCAGTTACCAGACCCCTTCTGGCTCATGGACCTCACAGTTCTCCACCCATAGCCTCACCTCTCCCAGTCCAAAGGCCTTCACCTGATAGCTTTTGAACAGACCTAGATCTCCCTGTATTAATTAGGGACACCCCACCCTCCATTCCACGTTCCAGTCCAGTTACCTTTATTTTCTCCACCCTCCTTTTCAGGAAGAATTTTCCACACTCTTCCACACAGGCTATACACCTTCCTCCCCACTCACCTTCTGGTCCTCTCTCTGTAGGTGGTTCCTGCCCCACCTATATGTAGAGCATCCACCTGTGACCTTAACCCTTTCTCTGTCATGGGCATGCTTTTCCCTTTCTTTCAACCCTCTCTGGGTCTTCTAAGCACTTTGTCTTTGGTAGTTTTCCCATTGCTCTTGCAGCTTCGCCCAGAGTGGGTCACAGCTGCTCTGCTTTTTCCCAACCATAACAAGAAGTTCCTAGGAGTTCTTGCTTCAATCCTCTTTTTTCCTCACTCTAGAAGCCTCTTGGGTGGTCTCAGGGAAGTCTAGCAGTTCCATGAAGGTGTTAAGTGCACAGGCCCTGTGGAAGGTGAATTGAAATTCAAAAACAGGCTGTGCCACTTGCTAGCAGTGTGGTAGCCTTAGGCAGCTTACTTAGCTCTTCTACCCTCAGCCTGCACATCCATAAAAGCAAGGTAATGACACTTGTGAGGATTAAATGAAATAATTCATGAAGAGCATTCAGTCCAGTACATAGCCTATAGTATCCAAGCTCTCAGTGAATAGTAACTCCTGTTACTGTTATTACTGTCATTCAATAAGCCCTTATTTGAGGCTTCCTCTGTGCCAGACACTGATCTAGCCACATCTCTCCTGAGTCCAGCTCTCTCTCCCATACTCCAGAGTCCACATCTGACTTCCTTTGGGACTTATACCCTTGGATACCAGAAATACTCCAAAATCCAACGTGGGAAAGTTGAACTCTTCATTGCCCTGCACTGTCCTTCTCCTCCTTGACCACTGTCCTGCCCCACTTCTATTCCCCAACTTCCTTACATACCGACAATCATTAGCCCCCTCCTCCTAAAATGTCTCTAAGGTTCTCCCTGCTCTTTGTCCTCCCAGAGATGCACCCTCACCCTCTACTCTTTGCCTTTCCTCTCCTAGCTTTGTCCCATCAGCTTCCCCAGTTTCTCAATAGCCTGGCTTTCGTATGAGGTTCCCAGGCCTCCAAGGCTCTTGGATGAGTCTGCACACCCCGAGCTCAAGGTCTCCCTCCTCAGAGATGACTGCCTGGACCAAGACCCTGGATTTCAAACATAGGATTGTTTCAAACAGGTATGTATGTGCGGGTGTGCACAGACACACTTTTGCACATGCGTACTTTCAGACATACTCACTCTTGTGCACACATACTCACAAACATGCTCTTGCATTCACAATCACATACTTATGCATGTATACACTTGTATAGTCATGCATGCATATACTTGCCATCATGAATGCTTACATACTCTTGCATATTCATGTATGCATACACACATTTACGAACATACACACATTCATATGTGCACATACACATGCACACATTTATGCATGCACATACACTCATGCATGTACACTCTCTTACACATACACACACATTTCAAACATACACTCATGCATGTGTACATACACATAATTCTCTCTCTTTCTCACACACATACAAACACACACATGCACAAACATGGAGACATGCACACTCATGCACACAAAATACCCAGGAAAGTTGGATCCCCTGGCTCTCCACCATCCTCAATCTTGGGAAGAGGTAGATACACACACTATACAAATTACACTATTATATGCCAGGCTGTTATTCATGCTGTTTTAAAGGTAAAATTGAAGTGAAAGAAAGAGACTAATTTCAGTGGAGTGCCACATAAAGGTGGTAAAACTGTACTCATATCTTGAATGGAAGGTAAGACTTAGACAGTGAGGATGAGCAAAAAGACATTATGATGGCATGTTGTCAAGTGTGACTAGAGCCAAGGACAGTGATTATCAGAAACACTTGGGCTCCTTCAAAAGCCAGACTCCAGGTTCTTCCACTCAGAAATTCTGATTGAAATGATCTGAAGAGTGGTATTTCTAAGGCCCCTAGGTAGTATAATATACAGACACCTCTGGAAGCCAGGAGCTGAGCAGGTGGGAGGTATGTGGTTAAGCTGAGTGGTGTCCCATGAAAGAATCATAACTGCCAGGCCAGGGGGTGGATTTTACTCTGCACGTAGTTGATAAATATTATAACTACTTTAGAGAAAAGAAGTATAATGATTAGATGTATTTAGAAAG
Organism: Macroglossus sobrinus; assembly: GCA_004027375.1. NCBI lineage: Eukaryota > Metazoa > Chordata > Mammalia > Chiroptera > Pteropodidae > Macroglossus > Macroglossus sobrinus. The sequence goes on from PVKZ01002117.1 coordinate 29,361, forward strand.
ATTTTTTTGGCAGGTGTATCTCTCTTTTGGAGGCTCCTATGAAAGGCAAGAGGTAAGAGAAAGGAGTCCAGGCAAAGATGTTAAGCATTTGAATGGATTCAGTAAAAGAAAAATGAAAACGGAATAAGAATTCAAAGAAAATCTTCAGAATATGAAAACTACTTGACCATAGGGCCAGAGGGGAGGGATTTGTCAAAACAACTTCAAGCTGTCAAGACACATTGGCCATGAGCCCTCAGTGAGGAGTTGGGGGAGCACATTTGGGAGAGACAAGCCAGCATTGAATTTGGACATGAGCTTAGGTGATCCTGAACCATCTCTATGGAGTCGTCCCGCATAAGGTATGACATGTAACCCGAAAGTTCTGGGTTACATGTCTGAGCAGAAGTAAAGACATGGGACTCAGGATGGAATGTAAGGCAGCTAGGGCATCCATGGTCAACAGCAGGATAGCAGAGAGAACAGAGGACATGGGGGCCAGAATGGGCTGGGCAGACCATAAGAGACATGGGTGGAAAATCAGGCAGCTGAGCTCTGCACAACGGTAGGAAGGAATCGCTTCGAGAAGAGAGTGAGAAACTTTGAACACCCAGGGGTCTCAGAATCAGACTGTTGGATTTGACCAGAGCTGTTTCCAGAGAAGAGAAACTCTCCAAATGCAAAGGGTCAGCAGAGGCTGGGGGATGAGGAAGGAGAGGCTGGGAGTAAGAGCCACCATCTCGAGATGCTTGTCAATGAGAGGAGGTGACAGCGTCAACCCGGGACATATACTGATTTGAGCCAACATGTAGCAAATGCCACACACCTTCCTTCCTCCTAAAACAGAATCCCACCTCCCCTGATGTAGGCCCAAATTCTGGTCATCCTTCAGGGCTCAGCCTGATTGCTCCCTTCTCTGGTGGCTCTGCAGATGTCAAAAAGGTCTGCTTCTACATTTAAGTGTCTGCAGCCTTTGTCTGTCCACATGGCCTGTGGCTTTTTTATCTCTGCAAGGTTTTCTTTGTGATTTATTTCCCTGCCAGACTGGGAGTTCTGGAGGAATATGAACAACTCAGGATTCTTCACCGTACCTGGAGGAGTTCTATAGATTTGGAAGGCTTGACTGAGTGAATGAATGTGCTTGTGAGCAGAAAAGCCCCAACTTTGAAGTGCCTTTTCCCTTCCTCCCTGGGTGACAAGCTTGCCCCGGTCCAGCTCTTCAGCCCTCTCCAGAAACTCTCAGCTCTGGAGCCTTAGAATATTAGAGCTGTTTGACTTGAAACCTTGACTTAAATATTTCCAGAACTGAATAAGTTGATTCGGGAAATGCTGAGGACAGGATCAGTGGTTATTAATAAATCATAACAATGATTATTTCCTTTTTATGACACTCAGTAAAGCTTATAAGTAATATCTGTGTGATCAATCAGCTAGAGAAAAACCTAGGCTGGTTTGACAGCCTAAGTAGCATCTGTAGGAGGTGCTTCCCTGGTGAACTGAGGGGAACAGAAGATAGTCCTTCTCTCTCTCCATGGGAGCCAAGCAGATGTGGGGCAGGGCAGGCAGGAATGCTTGTATCTGATGAAACAGAGACTGGCTGCAGCTCCCTGCTTGAGAGCTGGCCCAGCATACTTGCCCAGGGCTCCCCTTTGCCTGTTCCCTCCATGCCTGAAGCACTGAGGGTGGTGGTGCCTATGGCTTGGGTGTCAGGGCAAAAAATACCAACCCTTCTTTGTCTTACCACATTGAGAGAATTGCAGGCCAGTCATACCTATGTTTATTTATTTATTGCACAAGAGTGCTGAGCACCTACTCACTGCCAGTCTCAGTGCCCACGGTCCTGTGTTCCAAGGTCCTGGCTTCTTGAACAAGCAAACTTGAACAGAGAGCACCTCCACAGACATGGCCCAGAGCGGGGACAAGGGCTCCCTGGCAGTCCTTACTCTTGGGGTATGTTAATGAACCACCCAGTTTTTGTTGAGCTCCTAGTATGTGCCAGCCCTATGCAGGATGCTGTGGGCAGTGCAGAAGGAAGGGCAGCACTATGATCTTGTCAAATGAGACAGCTTCAGGCCCTATCGTAATAGAAGACAAGAGACAGAACCAAGGATGTGGTGCTAGAACATTTCATGAAGCCCCAGAGGTTTGTGGAAGGATGGAGGATTCTAAGCAGCCCTTGCAGATTCCCAGAGATGAGGCAGATGAGAATAGGAGAATAGACAATGGAGGACTGAGTCAATCCACCCACTCCAGAGAATCTTCACCCACAGGGGCCCAGCTTTCTCTAAGCCTAATGTTAGAAATTCCAAGTAATTAACAAAAACCTAGGCCACCCTGGTGACTTAATTTTATCATAGATTCTTGAGCCATTAAAGGATTTTTTAAAAATAAGATACTGAGACCCAGAGAAGAAAACTCAGTAAGCAAGGGGATACCCCTGTCCCCTCTCCCCCTTTGTCTTTTGTCATACTTCTTTGGAATACTGGAGTCGTGATGACTCTCATCTCTTCATCATTTCCTTGTCCCCAGAGCCCAACACAGGTCCAGACCCTAGAAAGAGATCTGTGAGTGTCTGTTGAATCCAGCCCTGTTCCAGCCCCTTGACAGCTTGAGATGGGAGGGGCAGGTAAAGCCTTAGGAGCTTAGAGGCCCCTGAAGATGCCCTTGGGTCTCAATAGGTCTGAATCCCACCTGCCTGCCATTGGCTAAGCCCAGCCATGCCCAGGCAGAGTGTTTCTTCCTCCAGGACTGGCCACTGGGGTTGCAGAGTGGGAGGGGGCGCTGTGAGGCACAGACATTGGACACAGTGCTGTGGACACCTGGAAATAAAAAGGTGACCTTTCCAGAGCTGTGGGGAAAATTCTGGGAAGGGCTGAGGCTCATGCAAGAGAGGAAGAGAGCCCAAGTGGCCCATGGACCTACAAGGACCCCAGCTGCTCGCCACCCCCATCTAGCCTTTCCCACCCAGGATAATCAGTTAAATGGGCACAAGGAGTGAGTCAATGCTTCCTACAGTTAGCAGAAGCCTATATGAAGATGTTCCATCTGATTAGTAGTAATTTAATAACAGAGTGAGCTAGACAATAACTAAGTGTCATTTTATGCCTTCTGAATTATGGAGAAGTACTCAGATAATGATATTTCATGTTGATTTTGTAGACAAAGTAGTACACTAGTATAATTTTGTGGTATAATATAGCCACACACCATTTCTAGAAGGAAGTATGTAATGGCACATAAAGAGCCAAAAGCCATGAAAAGGTCTGTTCCTTCTGCCCCATGAGTCCACTGCTGGGAACCCATCTTTAGAAAACAGTTCTGCAAGGACACGTCCACTGCACCATTTCCGTTATAATCATTAGTGCCATGGTAACTCATTACTGGGCACCTTGTACAGCCCAATCACTCTGCCAGGCTTGGCCATCTATCCTTTTCTAGCTCGTCCTGCAGGGTCAGATATCGTCATCCCAAATGGGCTCAGCTTGCTGATCAATAGACTGAGGCATAGAGAGTTCACAGAGCTGGCAGGGATCTGAAAACAAGCCTGTGTTTCTTCAACTGGACCCATTATTGCCTTAATTAAATAACTAACATTGGAAAGAATTTTAGTGCCTGACAGTAGAGAATTTTTAGTTAATTCACAGGGATAGTAAATGGCCATAGAAATAAAGAAAGGAAATACAGTCTCATCTGGTACACATCAGTATGCTTGGAGACCAGGAGCAGCAGAAAGGTGAGCAGCAAAGTTGCAGATTGGCTAGTAAATGCAAGAGCAAGTGAAGCTCAACTCCAGATGTAGGGAGCTCTGAACCCCAGGTTCAGAGGCAGGCTGTTTTCCTGGAAGGAGGAGCTGGGCCATGCCACCAGACTTGACTCCGTGATTGCCTTCTCTTTAGTCTCTGGGAAAAACTGCTGCCCTGAGAGATCACCAATCCCCCTTCAGTTAATTAGGGTGAAGTCTGGAAACAGCCTGCTTTCTCTCTGAACCAAAGCACAGCCAAGGCAAGGCTGGAACATTCAACAGCCAAGGACGGCAATGAGAATCAAGTCAGGGCTGGCAAGGACCTACATGGTCTGACTTGCATGGCTGGTGGTACCCATGGAACAGTCACTGCTTGGGGTTCCAGAAAAAAGAGATATGCCTCCCCTTAATCCACTGCTGTCAATGATCCAACCCCTTCCAGAGCAGAGCCCTCAGGATGGCCTCGGTATTTTTTGCTTATATAAAGAGGTAGATTTGGGATTATATCCCAGCCATGTGACACCAAAGGCAAAACTGACAATCACCAGACTGTAGGGTCTCCTTGGATACCAGCCAAGTGTCATTTTACATTTAATGTCATGTTAAGAACCAGACACACCTAAAAATAAGGGTAAGCCTAACTAGTATGTGATGTTTAGCAACCATGACTTGCATCCATTCCCTGCCACACATGTAGAACTGGGCAAATGCCTTGTCCTCCCATCCCTACCCTTTAATCTAGAGAGGCAGAAAGACAAAGACACAGGTGTTGCCAGCCACAGGCCACATGTCCTGGTAAGGGATGAAATGGCTATCTGGAGGAGATTCAGAAGGTTCATTCTGTGGAGTTGGATTTTGAAAAGATGAGTAAGGGCGTGCCAGGCAGCCAAAGCCAGGAGCCGAGTGGCAGAAGGATGGAAGAAAGGTCCAGGTTAGTGGGAGAGTGTGGGCAGAGGGTAGCTCAGACTTAGGAAACTGCAATCACTAGTATAATGAGAGGAACTTACACATACACAAACATGGAATGAAAGGTACAACACAATACCTGGTTCATGGGGACCATAGGTTTCAATCAGAAGTGAGGATTTGTGGTGTAAGAATTATAAATGTGATTACATTAGGACTCAGATTTGTTCCTCCAAAGTCTGTGATGGCCCCCAACACTGCAGCAATATCCTTGATACTGAACGGAAAGAGATGAGGAGCTTCCCCCAGGACAAAGGAGAGAGAGGAAGGAGAAGGGATAGGGAGCAATGAGAGGAGCAAGAACTCAGTCATCATCACTCAGCCTTGGAAGTAGTTTCAGCTGGGAGAAGAGGGAGCCTGCAGGGCAGAAGGGCTCACGGCACTCAAAGGATTTGAGGTAAGAGAGATGACCCCTCTGACCTGCCAGGTAGTCATCAATAGGTCCCCAAAAAGCTGAAGCAGAGGCCCTGCTGTCCAGGCAGGATGGCCCCATGGAAGCAGCAAGGTGGCTTTTCAGAGGCTAAGAGAGGGTGCTCAGGTCTGATGCTGCCAGAGAAGGGTCGCCATACAGAAACCAGGGAGCAGCTCTGGATGGGGCCACCTCACTTGGGACCTGAGTAACAAGAACCTGGCTAGGTTCCAGCAGGAACCTAGCTCCAGCAGGACCCAGATTTTTATGGGTTTTTTAAAATAAATTTTTATTTTTCAGTTACAATGGACATAAAATATTATATTAGTCTCAGATATACAAATTAGTTTCAGGTATACATTAGACATTTTATGAAGTGATCACCCAGATAAGTCTAGTACCTATTTGGCACCATCAATAGTTACTTCAATATTACTGACTATATTCCCCATGCTATACTTTACATCCCCATTACTGTTTTTATAACTGGCAATTTATACTTTTTAATCTCTTCACCTTTTTCATCCAGCTCCCTAACTCCACCCCTCATCTGGCAACCATCTATTTGTTATCTATATCTATGGCTTTGTTTCTGTTTTGTTTGTCCATTTATTTTGTTCCTTAGGTTCCACATATAGGTGAAATCATATATTTTTCTTTCTTTCTCTGACTTATTTCACTTAGCATAATACCTTCTAGATCCATCCATATTGTCACAAATGCAAGCTGTCATTCTTTTTAATGGCTGAGTAATATTCCATTGTATATATGCCACATCTTTATTCATTCATCTATGGATGTACACTTAGGTTATTTTCATATGTTGGCTATTATAAATAACACTGGAATGAACATAAAGTTCATATATCTTTTCAAATTGATATTTTGGATTTCTTCATATAAATACCCAGAAGTAGAATGCCTAAGTCATATGGTAGTTCTATTTTTAATTTTTTGAGGAACCCCCATACAGTTTTCCATAGTGGCTGCACCAATTTACAATCCCACCAATAGTGTGTGAGGGTTCCCTCTCTATGTCCTCACCAATACTTGTTTGTCGATTTATAGATGATAGTCATTCTGACAGGTGTGAAGTGATATTGTGGTTTTAATTTTCATTTCCCTGATAGTAAGTGATGTTGAGCATTTTTTTTAAATGTCTATTGGCCATCTGTATGTTCTCTTTGGAGAAATGTCTATTCAGGTCCTCTGCCCATTTTTAATCAGACTGCATTTTGGAGTGTTAAGTTTTATGAATTCCTTATGTATTTTGGATATGAATCCCTTATCAGATGAGTCATTGACAAATACTTCTCCCATTCAATAGGTTGCTTTTTTGTCCCATTCAGTAGTTTGTCTTTTTGCGAAACCATTTTAATTCAATGTATTTCCATTTGTAGTTTTTTAATTCTGTTTCTCTTGCTAAAGGAGATATATACAAAAAAAATTGCTAATAACAATGTCACAAAGTTTACTACCTAGGTTTTCTTCTAGTTTTATGATTTAGGATCTTTTAACTCTTTGATCTATTTTTAATTTATTCTTGTATATGGTGTAAGAAAGTGATTCAGTGTCATTCTTTTGCATGTATCTGTCCAATTTTCCTAACACCATTTATTAAATAGATTGTCTTTACCTCTTGCCTGCTTTGTCACAGATTAATTGACCATATAGGCATGGGTTTGTTTCAGTGTTCTCTATCTTGTTCTATTATCTGTGTATTTGTTTTATGCCAGTACGATGTGGGTTTTATCACTATAGCCTTGCAGTATAGTTCTCGAACTTTCTTCTTATTTTAACAGATTGCTTTGACTATTCAGGGTATTTTGTGGTTTCATGGAAAGTTTAGGATTGTTTGTTCTAGTTCTGTGAAGAATGCCATTGATACTTTGATAGAGATTGCATTAAACCTATAGATTGCTTTGTATATGTAGACATTTTAATGATGCTTTTTCTTTCTATCCATGAGCACAATATATCCTTCCATGTATTTGTATCTTCTTAATTTCTTTTTTCAGTGTTTTATAGTTTTCCAAGTACAGGTCTTTTACCTTCTTGATTAAATTTATTCCTAGATATTTTATTCTTTTTGATGCAATTTTAAATGAGATAGTTTTCTTAATTTCTCTTTCTGATAGTTCATTATTGGTGTATAAAAATGCAACTGATTTCTGAATATTAATTTTGTATTCTGCTACTTTCTAGAAATCAGTTCAAATATTTTTTGGTGGATTCTTTAGGGTTCTTTATTATAGTATCATTTCATCTGCAAATAATGACAGTCTTATATCTTCCTTTCCAATTTTTTTTTTTTTAGGCAAGGCGACCCTTGTTTGACCTCACAGATTTCAAGGACTTGTCAGCTTACAATCTCTTTTTTTTTTTTTTACACCTACAGCACCTGGTCTTTCTAGATGGTCTCCTATCCAAGTACTAACCAGGGCCAACCCTGCTTAGATTCCAAGATCAAACAGAATTGGGCTTGTTCAGGATAGCATGGCCATAGACTTCCTTTCAAATTTGGATGCCTGTTATTTCTTTTTCTTATCTGATTGCTGTGGCTAAGACTTCCAATACTATGTTGAATAAAAGTGGTGAATGTGGATATCCTTGTCTTATTCCTGATCTTAAAGAAAAAGCTTTCAGCTTTTTACTGTTGAGTATGATCTTAGCTGTGGGTATGTCATATATAGGCTCCATTTTATTATGTTCAGGTATGTTCCCTCTATTCCTACATACTGAGAGGTTGGTTTTTTTTAAAATCATGAATGGATATTGGATTTTGTCAAATGCTTTTTCTGCATTTATGTGGTATATAACATTAATTGATTTGTGGCTATTGAACCAATCTTGCATCCTGAAAATAAATCCCATTTAATCATGGTATATGATCTTTTATTGCTGAATTCAGTTTTCTAATATTTTGTTGAGAACTTTTGCATTTATATTCATCAAGGATTTTGACCTATAATTTTTTTTGTAATGTTTTTGTATGGTTTTGATGTCAAGGTAGTGCTGACCTCATAAAATGAGTTTGAGAGCCTGCCCTCCTCTTTAGTTTTTTGGAACAGTTTGAGAAGGATAGGTATTAATTTTTCTTTAAATGTTTGGTAAAATACACCTGTGAAGCCATCTGGTCCAGGAGTTTTGTTTGTTGGGAGTTTTTTGATTACTGATTTAGTTTTGTTAGTAGTTATCAGTCTGTTTGGATTTTCTGTTTCTAATTCAGTCTTGCAAGAGTGTACATTTCTATGAATGTATTCATTTCTTCCCATTTTTTTTTTGGCATAGACTTTTTTATAGTATCTCCTAATAATCCCTTGTCTTTCTGTGGTGTCAGTTATCAATTCTCTTCTTTCGTTTCTGATTTTATTTATTCAGGCCCTCTTTTTTCTTGATGAATCTGACTAGAATTTTATCAATTTTGTTTATCTTTTCAAAGAATCAGCTCCTGATTTCATTAATCTTTCCTATTGTTCTCTTTAGACTACATTTTGTTGATTTCTTCTGTGATCTTTATTATTTCCTTCTTTCTACTCACTTTTGGCTTTGTTCTTATTTTTCTAGTTCTTTAGAGTTTGAGATTTTTCTTGTTTATTGAGTAAACTGTATTGCTATGAATTTTGCTCTTAGAACTGCTTTGGCTGTTTCTTATAGATTTGAGGTTGTGGTGTTTTCATTTTCCTTTCTCTCAAGGTATATTTTGATTTCTTCCTTAATCTCATTGTTATCTCACTCATTGTTTGCGTTTGTGTGTTTTTCAGTTTTCTTCTTGTAATTGATTTCTAGTTTCAAATTATTTTGATTGGAAGAGATACTTGATATGATTTCACTCTTCTTTAATTTATTGAGACTTGTTGCTTAACATGTGTTCTATTTTGACTAATGTTTCATGTGCCCTTGAAATGAATATATATTCTGCTTCATTTGAGTGGGAGGTCCTAAAAATATCAATTAGTATTAGACCATCTGGTCTAATGGGTCATTTAAGGCAACTGATCCTTTGTTGATTTTCTGTCTAGATGATATATCCATTGATGTAATGGGATGTAAAAGTCACCGATTATTACTGTATTACTGTCTATCTCTTCATGTCTGTAAATATTTGCTTTATATATTTAGGTGCTCTTAAGTTGAGTGCATAGATGTTCACTAGAGTTAAAACCTCTTGTTGGATTTATCCTTTTACCATTATGAAATGCCCTTTTCTGTGTCTTGTTACAGACCTTGTTTTAAAGTCTATTTTGTCGGAATAAGTATTGCTACTCCAGCTTTTTTTTCAGTTTCCATTTGCAAGTATATATTTTTCCATTCCTTTACTTCAGTCTGTGTGTGTCTTTCAATCTGAAGTGAGTCTTTTGTAAGTAGAATTTGTATGGGTCTCTTTTTTTTAATCCATTCAGCCACCATTTAATCTATTTTTCATGTAATTATTGATAAGTATATACTTATTGTCATTTTATTGTTTTCTGATTGTTTTATAATCATCTTCCTTTCCTAGTCTCTTGCTCTCATCTCTTATATGCTCTCATCTCTTATAGTGACTTTCTGTAGTGGCATGGTTGGATTCTTTCACTTTATTTATTTTATATCTCTCATAGAATTTTGTTTTGTGGTTATCATGTGCTTCACATATACCAAGCTCTGTCTATAGCAGTCTATCTTAAGTTAATGGTCACTTAAGTTTGAATATATTCTAAAATCACTACAGTTTTTATTCACCTTCACCACATTTGTGTTTTTGTCATTAGTTTTTACTTTTGTGTATGTGTTTGTATGTATCTCTAAACTTATTGTTTTAATTACATATGATCTTCCTACTTTTTTTTTTAGCTTTTATACTAGCTTTAGTTGGTTGATTTGCTGCTTTTATTAAATGTTTGCCTTTGTTAGTGAGCATTATTTTATATTTGCTTATTCATATTTCTGATATATTTTTTTCTTCTTAATGAAGTCCCGTTAACATTTCTTGTAATACTGGTTTAGTGGTGTCAAACTTCTGTAGAACTGCTTTAGCTTTTTCTTATCTGGGAAGCTCTTTATCTCTCTTTCAATTTTAAATGAGAGCCTTGCTGGATAGAGCAATCTTGGTTGTAGGGCTTTACATTTCATCATTTTGCATATTTTGAACCATTCCCTTCTTGCCTGCAAAGTTTCTATTGAGAAATCAGCTGACAGTCTTATGAGAGCTCCCTTGCACTTAACTAACTGTTCTTCTTTTGCTGCTTTAAAATTTAGCGTTTTAATTATGATGTATTTTGCTGTGGTCCTCTTTGGGTTTATCTTGTTTGAGACTCTCTGTGCTTGCTGAATTTCCTTTCCCATGTTAGGGAAGTTTTCCATCCTTATTTCTTCAAATAAGTTTTCAATCCCCTGCTCTCTCTCTTCTCCTTTGGGTACCCTATGATGCAAATGTTGGTATGCTTGATGGTGTCTCAGAAGCCCCTTAAACTATCCTTATATTTTTTTTAGCTCTTTTTCTTTTTAAGTTCTGATTGGGTGTTTGCTGCTACCTTATCTTCTAGATCACTAATTCAATCCTCTATTTAATCCAATCTGATCTTGATTCTTTCTAATGTATTCTTAATTTTAATTATTTTATTCTTCATTTCTGACTTAAAAAAAATGTCTTGCTCCATTTTTATATTTCCTACCACTTTGTTAAAGTCCTCACTGAATTCACCTATTCTTCCCCTAAGCTTATTGAGCATCCTTACAACCAGTGTTTTGAACTCTGCATCTAACAGATTGTTTGCCTCCATTTTGTTTGGTTGTTTTTTTGGCGTTTTGTCCTATTATTTCATCAGAGACATGTTTCTTTGTCTCCTCATTTTGGCTGACTTCCTGTGTTTATTTTATCATATTAAGTAGATCTGCTATACCTCCTGATCTTGGCAGAGTGGCCTTAAGTAGTAGGTGTCCTGTGGAGTGCAGTAGCACAGGACACCTGAGCTGGGTGTTCCAGGAGCATTCTTTGTGTGAGTTGTGTGTGCCCTCCTGTTGTATCTGAACCTTGATTGCTGTTCACATGTCAGTGGATGACCCTCAGGCTTAACAATGATGAGAGTTGGCTGTGACTTTAGCAGATAAGCTGTTGTGCAGGGGCTGATCCCATGGAATGGAAGTCTCTTCAGTAGGACTCTACTGTCATCCAAATGCAACCTTTAGGTGTGTCTTTGTGAAGCTGGTTGGTGGTGCTCTGATGTGGCCTTAAGTTGGCCACCAGGTATGTTGGTTTGGGAGCCTCTCGTGAGAAGCTCCTGTGCTGGTCAAGTTTAGCCTCCACTTGTGCCTTGCCTGGGGCTGTCTAGTAGGGGCTACAAAGTTATCTGCAGTTAGTTGCCACTTATGCTGGGTTTAGAGTGGCTATTTTGTGAACTGAGGCTGGTCACCACTGGTATTGGGCTTGGGACCCTTTGGTGGCCACCACGATGTGAACTGATGCAAGCTGCTAGTTGTGCCACTTAAATAAGACTATGTTCTAAGCCAAGACTAGTTATGCCAGACTTGTTACCTGATGAGCATTATAATGCAAGTTGAGGCCAGTTGCCACTTGCAGCGGGCTTGGGGAAGCTAAGCAAGAGGTACAGGGCACGCTAAGGCAGGCTACTGCTTTTTAGAGATTCGTAGACCTTTGAGAGATTTTAGGAAAGTCCACAGCACAAGTCAAGGCAGGCTGCTTATATGGAGGAGTCACTGGAAGGAGTTCAGCCAGACATGCCAGATGAGTGAGGCGAGGTATCAGAGAATCACCAGGGTGGGCAAATGATGTTATCCAGGTTCATGGACAGCTTTGGTGCCTGCCTGCACTTGCTTACTGGTTCCAGGACAATCTCAGCAAAGGAACAATGGCACCTGCCAGCTCTTTGGTCCCAAACCCTGCCCTTTAAGCCCTCCACCTGTAGCTAGTCAATTTCATTCCTCCACATATGTCCCTGGCACTTTTCTAGCTACTGCTCCCATGCTGGAGCTCAGAGCAAGTGAATTTGTGAGAGTGGGATCTGTGTATGTGCCTTTTAAGAGGTGCAGTGCTCAGGTCTCCAGCAACCTTGCATCTCACTTGAATGTAATCTCAGCTTGTTTTCACAGCCAGATGTTAATGGAGACTTCTTTTTCTGGCATTGGGGTCCTGAGCTGTAGATACCAGGACATCTCATTCTTCAGGGAGGATCTCCACAGCCAGGATACCTCTCCTGATTCTTAACTGCCACATCATATGTGTGGGACCAACCTGTTCTGTGTCTCCAACCCTTCTACCAATTTTGATGTGGTTTTTGTTTATATCCTTGCTTATCTCTTATTATAGACTTCTGTTCAGCTAACTTCAGGCAGATCTCAATGATGGTTGTTCTATAATTTAGTCGTCATTTCAATGTGATTGTGGAAGGAAGCAAGCACAGAATATACGTAATCTGCCATCTTCACCAGAAGTCTTATGTTTCTTATTTCACTGCTTTATCCCCTACTACTGGCACATAGTAGGTGCTCAATAAATAGTTTTCAATGAATAAATGAAGGAATCATAAATGGAAGGGTAGATGTGTGGGTCCTCAGGTAGATGCATGCATAGACGCATGCATGAGTGAACAACCCTGGAAAAATTATAAATCGAGAAACTAGGATCCCAGAAGCATAGCAGGAACTACCCAGGCAGGCTGTGTTCCTACCCCGGTTGGATATCCTTGAGCTATTGCTGCTTAGGTGCTCCAGCCATGCCCCTTTGAACCCGAGGGGTTTCAGGCCAAGCATAGTCATACCCTAAGCTCCCATGGCCTGGTCACAGGGCAGCTAGGATGCCAAGATGGGGCAAGGACTGACCACACACATGCATCCATCCTTTTTATTGTGTATATTCTTGACTTCCAGCCCGCTCCAAAAGCCTGGTGATGGGTGAGCAGAGCCGGAGCCCTGGGCGGCTGTCCTGCCCCCAAAAGCTGGGCCCCGTGCTGAAAGCAGGCTGGCTGAAGAAGCAGAGGAGTATCATGAAAAATTGGCAGCAGCGCTGGTTCGTGCTGCGTGGGGATCAGCTTTTCTACTACAAGGACAAAGATGAGACCAAGCCCCAGGTGAGAAGCACATGGTCTGTGTCTGGTGGGCATCACTACAGGGCTTCAAGGGAAAGTTAACTATGCCCAGGAGATAGGGGGATGCAGGGAGACCCTCCCTTCGCTCCACCACTCAAGCACCCAAGCCACTGACTCTGCTCGGAGTGACACTTCACCAGGATTTCTAAAGTGATATTGATCCTCAGTCCCTACATTCCTTGTGTCACAACCTGTTTTATTCAAACACATCCACAGCTTCAGTAATAAACATGTTTCTTATAATGTTGATAGAGAACATCTGTGCACAGCTTAAGGAAACAAGTCTTTCCTGTGCTTTTTTCAGCTGTGCTTTCAAGGAGACACAAGTGCACACATTTCGTTGCTTCCATTGTCCGGGGAAATGGTAGCCAGATAAATTTAACCTCCTGAAATCTGGCTCCCTGTGAATGCTTCCTGTGAAACCCTCTGCCTCTCAGTGGCTGTTTCTGTTTAACATGTCTGCCTTTCCACCCAAATGACACTAAGTTTATTCACTCAGAGCTAGTCACCTCTCCCTGCTGTGGTATGGCCTGGTCACTGTTTGACTGTGCACATGTCATAATGAAGTGTTGCCTTCCAAGGCAGCTGGGTTTACAGGGTTTGGGCAATCTAGTCCTTGTTATAAGATTCACAGACAGAATGGACATCTGGGAGAGACCCTTATTTTTCTTGGGAAAAATGGGGAAGGGAACTTAAAGGACTCATCCCAAAGGATTCATCCAGTCACTGCTCCAAGTCAGAAAGAAAAGAATTACCTTTTCCGGGGTCAGGTGTCACAGAGCCTTGGTGGGCAGGAGCCTGTGCACATCTCAGCAGTCCCCACAGTGTGGTGGTAGGGTCTGGAGTGGGGGCCAGAGAAGGGTGCTCATGATGGGCAAGGTGAGAGTACCTGGGTCAACCTCACAGCAAGAACAATGCATCTAAACTTCGCCCCTCTTTCAGTTCTTCTGAGTACATTAAGAAGGAAGCATCAGTCTGGTGCTTCTTGAACACTTCTCCAACACTTGGTTGGGATTCTCCCTTGAAAAAAATTAGGGGTAGGGATGGGAAAGCGGGCCTCATCTCAGAGCCTTCAGTGACAATAATAATGAGCTACAAGTTAATAACTCTGTCTTCACTGTGTTTATTCTAATGGTTAATTTCTGTTTATAGAAAATAATACTGGCTTCCATTCATGAGAGTGATACCATGTTTCCCTTTCTAAAATATGTTAAAAATAATATGTGTTGCACAGCAATGTGAATGTACTCAATGCCAATAAACTATATACTTAAAATGGTTAAAATGGTAAATTGTTATATTTATTTTACCACAAAAAAATGTAACAAGTGACTCTGCTTAAGGAAAACTTTTACATAAATAATAGTAGAAATAAGAGGTGAGTATGGCAGAAATTAGGAAAGCAGATCTAAACTAAAGCTTAGGAAACCCTGATCTTGTCCAGCCTCCCCAGTTTTATAAGGAATAAAAACAACTTCCAGAGAACAGAACAGCTCGGAACTTTGGAGACAGATCTGAATTTGTGTGACTTGGGACAAGTCACTTAAATTTCATTTTTACTTTCAGTTTACCATTGCTAAAATGAAGACATTATTACCTGTGTCACAGAGGTACACAAAGGATTATATTACAGGACATATGCATAACCAAGCACAAATCCTAGCACATGGGGTACTTAAGTCTGGGTACTCTCATGCTCCTTCAGTCCTTACTTTGCTTTGCTTTGCTCCCCCACTCCCCTGGCCCTGACCCTGAGCCTGCTCCCCAGATGCGGACCACACCTCTGGCTTGCCTGCTGCCATTTTCTTTCTGCCTCTATTTTTTGTGTTGAAGATCAGTCTTGGCCCTTCAATGGTGTCTTGGCTTTTCTGACTGACCTGTTGATGAAATGTGACTCTGATGACAATAACCAAAGTTTCTGGGGTCCCCAGCATCTCAGAATCCTGCCTGTGGCTCCTACTGTCATCCTCTGCCTAGCCCAGTCCATGGTGCCATCTCCTAGGACAACTACATCATTATATGGGTGAGCCAGATGAGGTCACCCAGATGACATATAGGCCTCTGGCACAGGCTTCCCCCATACTGTGATGACCCAGAAGTGGCCCTCACGCACTAGCTGCAGCTTCATAAGAAACCTCCATCTTCCAGATTTCATGAACCAGATACCCTTCTCCCTTACCTGACACCTTTTTCAGACTTCAATGGTTTCTGGTGGAATAACCTAATAAAATGGAGGTATTAACATCCCTAGTCACCAGCCTGGATACAGGAGAAGCCCTCAGGCCCAACCAACCCTCAATAAACCAGGACATTTATCTCCAGGGAGGCATGGGATCCCTGAAAGAAGCGAGTATCTTCCAAGGGATACCAGTGTCACACCCAGGGCTCTTCTTTTGGCCTCTCGGGGCCTAGCTAACACTCCCAGATCCTCTTGGGGCATTATTCCTCTCCATAATTTCCCTTCCTCAAAAAGCTTAACTGCTGTGACAGCCATGTTGCACAGGTTCCCAATCTCAAGGAGATAATTAGTCAGATAAGTAGTCAGATTTAGCTTATACAATATGATTTCAAACCTGCATGTCTGCTGGCAAAATAAACCACAAATTTCTGTTTAATTGCATGAACTACATGTAATGGACTAATTCTCGATATCTGGTTCCTGGAAAAAGGTGCCCTGCTCACTGTTTACAGTGACAGAGTGCCCAGGCAGTGAATACCCTCCTGACAGATGGCCTGTCATCTTTCTAGCAGATGTAATTGTCCAGAGGAGGGATGTCCAGCTACTCTTGATGCTTTTCAGGGCTCATAATACATGATAAGGATCAGTCTTAGTCCACATTCTTGTTCTCTCTCCAAAGTCCTATGTCTTCCGCTCCCCTTCTCACTAGCAAGAGGGTCAGCAGAGGTTGTAGAACATAGAGATGGAGGAAGAGGATGTCACCTGAACAAGCTCAGATGGAAAGACTAGGCAAAAATGCTTTAAAATAGAATCTGAAAGTATGTCCTGTCCCTTCAGCTTTTCCCGATACATGTTCCTGATAGTTTTCAGCAGACAGACTTACAGTTTTACTAAGAGAGGATTCCAAGTTTTTTTATCTTAGTGATTTTAGCTTCTGCTTAAAATGTTTCTTGGGTCATGAAAACTGCCACATTATTTGTTGATCAGCCTAGTCCATTTCCATTGTTTGGGGACTCACTTTAAGTTTGGTTATCCCAATTCTTTACTTGTGGGCTTCTTGACTTTGAAGAGAAATGGAATAGAATAGAAATAGAAAGAATTACTTCCAAAACATAAGACAGAAAAAAATGTAACAAATTAAATATGACCAGTTCAACAAATGGACAGAAAATGGGGGACTGGATAAAAAGAGAGAAAGGCAAATAGAAAATGTAAAATAAATAATTAGAGAGCAAGAAATAGGTACAAACATTTTAGTTGTCATAATAAATGTGAATAGGTCAGATTTGTCTGTCTCTTAAAAGAGAAAATGAAAAATTGGCTTTAAAAAGGTGTGAGCAATAAAAAAGCTGAAAAACAAAATAATGGCAAAATATAAGCCAGCAAATATGAGCAAAAATAAAGTAGATTTAGCAACATCCAGATCAAATAAAATAGAATTCAAAGTGATGAGAACAAAAGGGAATAAAGAAATATTTTATAAGATAAATAACTACCAGCCAAGAAAATAGAGCAGCTGTGAACATTCAGGCTCTTACTACATAGCTTTGAGTGGTACATAAATGAAGAAAAAAAAAATACTCATTGTTCTTGATCTTTTTCAAATTTTTGTGATAGTGTAGAGACACATTCACTGCAAAAGAAAAAAAAAAAAAACCTCAGAAATTAAAAACAAAATGAAAGAATGAGGGTGTCCGTGCAAGAGAGAGAGAGACCTCTACAGTGGAAATAAAACACACACACACACTTCATAATACTCCTAAATTAATAAAATCAAAACTTCAATTCAAACTTCCAGTTAAGAATGACAGATTTTAAAACCACCAAACTCCAGTAAAAATCAGTAAAGGCATGCTTTGAAGGTATAACCACACCTAGGCGGAAGGGACAGGAGGGAAAAGCAACAGCAGCATCTGGTTGTTAGAAAACAAATGGGCCAAGGGAGCTGATTTAGCAGACCCAAGAGAGCTAAATTCCAAGCCAGCACTAAGGAGAGCACAAAAATCCAACCAGTTTGCAAAACGGCACCCCCACCAAAGACTCAGTAATTGTCAGGACCAGATTTCTCTGGAAATGAGGGCAAAAAAAGGACCTAAAAACATGAGAGCTGGTTGGAAGTCAGTTTAAAAAGCAGTTAGACCCCAGATCTCCTGAACAACCTAATGCAAAGCCTTGACTGCCCTACTCCCTGGGAAGTAACACTGGAGTTTATTCTCTGGGAAAGATTAAGAGAGAGGCTTTTCAGAGTGAGGAAGCAGGCCCAGCTGTTTGTGAGAGGACCATACGGAGGAGAACAGCAAGATTAGATGGAAGTTAGCCTTCCCAGTCTTCATCCCACATTTGGTTTGCAAACCCTCACAGTCAAGAACAGCTAGCTCTCAAGAAGGAAATGAAGAATTTTTGCTGAAGAATTTGACAGGCCAAGAAGAAAAAAACAAAATATACTGACAGTGGGAGTCCCCAATGAAACAAGCCAGGCAGATCGCTCTCTCTCGCTCTCTCTCTCTCTCTCTCTCTCTCTCTCTCTCTCTCTCTCTCTCTCCCTCTCTCTCTCTTTCTCTTGTCCTGCCATGGAAACAGTTCCCTGCTTATCCTCATACAACTTCCAGTGAGCTGCTTAGAGAACCATTCCTCAGTAGGAGTGAAGGAAGAGCTTTGGGTCACTAGACATTTAAAGAAGGAACCTCACATGAAGGACAGACACAAAGAAAGAAAAGAGAGAAAAGCAAATTAGAGGTAACAAGAACTATATAAAGAGAAGAAAATTTTTATATAAAACTATCTTTAACATCTTCACAGAGAGACTATAGAAATGGACAGTCAGAGAACAAACCAGATCTCAGAATTCAGAAATAAGATAACAGAAACAAAAACTCAAAGGAGGGGTTGGATGAAACTTGACACAATCTCCCAGAAAGAAGAGAACAGAGAGGAAAAGAGGAGAGACAACCCAATGTCTGAATAGGAGTTCTAGAAAGAGAGGAGAGAAGAAAGGAAGGAATCCTTAGAGAAATGCTTCAATTAAATTACATGTCCCAGAATGGAATTGAAACACTGAGTCCTGCCTGAACGATATAACCAAAGTTACCTGGGAGTTCAGGAAGTCAGAGTGTGTAGGCAGGACAAGCAAGGGTAAATACAGCAAACTCTCAATCTTCCATGCAGGAAATTCCATAGATAATGCCTATAAACTTAAATCAAGACATAGTAGTATAAGTATATTATTTAGAAATAAAAATAAGAAGGAAAGCACCTCATTAAAATTGCTGAAAGTGATGACTATAATCCAGGTAATGGTAGAAGAAGAAGAAATTGCTGCCTTATAACAAATTTTGTAGAACTCTGATTCTTAAACTGTATTTAGATGTAACTTTAACTTTTAAAAAGGTGAAATAAAACTGAAAAAAATGATTATTGAAATTTTCAGAATACAACTATTACAAATTAAAGCTGTAGCATAGGGCTGTGTGGAGGGCATGTAGAGTGAGGTGGTGATCAAAGAATGTGAGATTTAGCTGTGTTGTTTTAATTCCTCACAGCAATACTATGTTCATTGAATTTCATATTTTAAAATATTTTTTTAATTTAAACAAGAAAAAAATTAAAACCAAAAAAAAAAAAAATGAATGCAACAGGGACACAGCCCTAGAGAGTATTTTTTTCAGGTAGCTAGAAAGGAAACCAGAGGAAGGGGCAAAGGGTTCCCTCTTCCAAACAAATCCACTGAGCCCAGCTGGCCTCTGCAGAGTTGGCACTGGCACAGTGCAGGTGCTCAGAACATGTATTTAAAATGAACTTGGGGAGACCTTTGTGTGTGACAGCTCATGTCCAAGAAGAACCCAGTCTGTGATGTACAGTTAAGAGGCTCAGCGTATTATCAGGAACACAAACTGTGGTCGGGGTACCAGAAGCTGATGTGCAGGAGCTTAAGTCCCATACCCAGGCAGTGATGGGGAGCTGTGAAGGTTTGAGGGCTCACACTTGGCCTTCAGAGCTTCAAGATGGAAGTTATCCCACAACATCACAGACAAGGGTTGGGAGAGGGCCAGGCTGGAGAAAGAAAGATCATTCAGGTGAGGCTGTTGTCCTAATACCTGATGTGGCTTAGAAAACTGCCATACTCTGGAACCAGGGGGTGGAAGCCTTAGAAACAACAGAAGAGAAAGTGTGGGAGGTGATGCCTACAACCTCTGGGAACAGAGTCTCAAATCTACACCCCTTGTGGCTAATGCAGCAGAGATCTAAAAATCACTTTGAGAGCAAGCTGGGATTTGTTTTGATTTTTTTCAGGAGAATAAGTGATGGAAGCATGGCAGTGGGAGAAAAGATTGATTTAAACTCTAATTTAATTTAGAGTAAAAGCTTGGAATTGGGAGGAGGAAAGACATGATGGATGGAAAAGCAGATGCACTTCTAAGAGTGCACATTAGTATTGGACAATCAGAAACCAGAAATCTTTAAGAAAGAGGAAACCACAGGGAGGAAGGAGAGGCCACCTGACCCTAGAGCTTGCAGGTCACAGAATGTTTGAGCATGAAGCCAATCATCCATTTCCTTAGGCTGTTGTTAACCAGACTTGCACATCAAAGAGAAAACAGTGCTGTCATTAGTTGGGGTTTTTTGGTCCATATTTCTAAAGAAGGTGCCTGGATTATCTCCATTTTTTCAGATGAGGGAATTGGGAGGCTAGCATCAGGCCTAAGGTAATGGGTACACTACCATATGCCTGGAGTTTATGAGATTGCTAGCAGACATCTCTTTATTCTGCTGCTTAACGTCTGCCCAAAGAACCTCACAACTTCAGCTATGTGAGACTGTACCCACCATGGCCTTTATCTCAGTGCTATCTGGAAGCATCATTAAGACACTGTCAAGCTGATCAGAGGCCATCCCATGTGTCAGATACTCTTTCTCATCTAGATTCAGCTGGAGTTGATTTAGCAAACCCTAACTTCATAAATTGTAAACTGTCACTCAAACCAGCCAAGAAGTCATTATTATTCATTGTTATTATTATTGCTATTGTTGTATTACTGCTGTTATTTTATAACACTTAATGTCTATTCTCCATTTTAAACAGTAAACTTCATTCAGGCAGGTCCTCAGTCTATCTTATCATTTTTCTTTTTCTACCACCTAATGGTGCCTGACTCATAATTGATGCTCAGTAATATTTGATGTTTGTATGAATAATTGAATGAATGAATGAATGGTAAATCCTTCCATGTCCAGCACGGCCCTGGAAAATAAACCTATGTGAGAAAGGTGGAAGATGAAAGCTGGGATCAAGGGGTCCACTGTCCACTGATGGTGGACAGTTTTATTTTTGCAAGCTGCTTTTATACAAGAATGTACAATTGCTACTGGCATAAGCAGTTTCTCTAAAGCATAGCAACACTTTTTCTTCTACTTCTCGGAGGCCATATTTTTTCATGACCTTCAGCTTATTTATCTTCCTGTGGCTACATTCGTACTGTCTTGTTCTCAGAAGGAGTTTGCAGAGGTGAAGTAACCCTTGGTTGACCTTACAGATTTCAAGGACCTTGTCAGTTTATAATCTGCTCTCCACAATGAATGAATAAAAAAAACAAATAAGTTGAATAAGTGAATGAACACTCTGACCCAGCCTTGTGTTAGATCCTCAGTGGAAAAATATTTTATTGTTTTTGTAAAGTACCTGATAGTTGCCAAGGAGCGTATAGGACTGCTTTCCTCTATTAGAATGTAAGTTCATCAAGGTCAGGATTTTGTCTGTTTTGTTTACCTCTGTATATTCAGTGTCCAGAACAGTGCCTGACATGCAGTAATAGATCAATAGATACTTGTTGATAAAAATTACAATTTCCTTTGAGCCTCACAGCAAACTTACAAGAGCGAATACAATTAATTTCCATTGTACAGATAAAATGATAGGAAAATGTAATGAAAGCTTGCATACTATAATGGAAAGAAAATAATATTTGGAATCAAAGAGACTGAGTTCAAATCCCAATTATACCACCTATGAGCTGTAGATTTGGGCAGGTCATTGAAGCCCCTTTTGCTCCCACTTTTGGCATGGTGTTCCAGGGCCCCACTGAATTAAGGGTTAGACAAATGGAAGTCGGTGGTGGTGGTGTTATCCGTGGTGCCTAAAAACTCAGAGACAATATTCATATAACCCTTAGAATGGGATCTAAATAAAAGAGAAAAGCAGGTGACAAATTCAGAAAGCAGGGATCACTCACACCCAAGTGGCTCCCTGAGAGCAGCCCTGCACGTGACCTGCACTGACTTTTTCAGTTAGGAGGCCAGGCCAGTGGGTATCAGAACTGCTATGGACAGCTGGTGTGTGGACCTCAGCAAATAATTTTACAGTGTCCTGCATGATAGAGGAAAATGGCAGATTTCTGCATTTTGGCCTCACCGCTTACAAGCTAGTAACCAAAGAAGGTATTTCTTTGAGCCTCAGTTTCCTCTTTGTGAGATGAGAATAACTATACCTACTGTATAGGACTATCAGGACAGTAAGATTAAACATGTAGGAAGTACCCCAGTGGTATTTCCTTCTCCCCTAGGTGGAACTATACCCAGTGAAAGTTTAACAAATCATCCAGCTTAGTCAAGCAAGAGGAGTCCAGTGGCATGGCCCTGGTCTTGGCTCTGCCTTACTTCATGTGTTTGAATCAAAATAAAAGCTAACACATATGCATTATCAATCAACCAATCATGCCTCTAAGTGCTTTGCATGTATTAACTTGCTTTAATTCTCACAGCAACTCTATAAGGTATGTAATTGCCTCCAAGGTTGGCCACCACCTATTCCTCCCTCCTTACCCTTATGCACAGCTCTCCTCTCAACAAGAAGTGGAGTCTGTTTGCCCTCCTCTGCACCTGAGCTGCCCTCAACCAACAGAATGAGACAGAAGTGATGCTGTACAAGTTGCAGGTTTGGCCCTTGAGACGCCAAGCAGTTTCTGCTTTTGCCCTCGGAAGCTGCTGTTATGCTATAAGGGTGCTTGAGTGGACCACAAATGATGGGGAGAAGTGGAGAAGAGAGACCACATGGCCCAGATAGATGAGTGAGGCCTTCTTGGACCTTTTAGCCCATTCCAAACACCAGCTGAACACAGCTGAGTGAGTGACTCTGGACTATGCCAGGTGTAGAACTACCAGCTGAGCCCTGCCTAATTTCCTGGGCCACATAATCATGAGAAATAATGAAAAAAAATCCTGTTTTTTAAGCCACTAAGTTTTGAAGTGATTTGTTACACCACAATAGATGACTAAAACAACTTAGAAATGATTGTTATCCTTGCTTTCTAGATAAGGAAACTAAGGCACAGGAAGTTTAGGTGACTTGCTTGAGATAACACAAAGCTAGTAAACACTAGGGCCAAGATCCAAAACTAAACAATCTGACTGCAAAATCCACTCTAATAACCATTAGGCTACTGTGTGTTGTTTTTGACGACATTAAAAAACCAAATACACTTAGTAAATTTACAGAGATGGTGGGGCAGGAAAGGAGGAAAACAGCATTGAGACTCAAAATTTGTTTCATGGGAAATTGTTAGGATAAAATGTAAAGCCCTCTCTTTAGTTCAAAAAATTACTTCATTTCATAGAATGGAGAGACCTAGATTTAAGAATAGGTCAAAGGAGACAGAGTGAAAATTGTCTATTAGTTTAGTATAGACTAACAGTGAGATGTGGTTGGCAAAAAGCTACTGAGGACCATGGGTTATATTGACAAGAAATTACAAGGGAGGGAAAGTCCTACTGAGCTCTGCCATGGTCAGATGAGGTCAAAACTGGAGAACAATAGTCTCTTCAAGGAACCACATTTTCAGTGTGGCAGGATGGTGAGGGGTCTGAACACTTCTCCACAGGAGGGACCAACTGAATAAATCATCTAATGAAAAGAAATCTTAGGAAGGGCACTAGATAGATCAGGCACTGCATCCTCATGAGAATGAGACTATATTTATTCTGTGAACCTCCAGAAGCCATAGCCAGAGCAAACAGAATTGCACTGAGGCCACCACGCCACCATATGTGAGGAGCACTCTTTCTAGTGGAGTGGTCTGCTGGGCAGGAATGAGGTCTAGTCCCAAGTGCCGAGCAAGCCAAGATCAGATCATCACTTCGCTAAGCGGCTTCAAGGAGAGTCGATCACTGGGTGGAAAGTTGGCCAGAGAGGGTTTCTGAGCGCCCTTTCAACTCTCAAAGCCAAGAGATCAGTGAAGACCTTGTAAGGCAAGGAGGAATTGAGGAACAATAACTAGAGTCAGCCAAACCATAGTTGTTTCTAGAAGTTCCATTCTGGATAAGTAAGACACGAGGATGAAGAAGCAGGAGAGCTCTGGGAGTCTGGCCAGAGCAGAGCAGCTTCCCAGAATTCCTGCTTTGGTGCCACTTGCAGTCTCAGGTAGCCGTCTTATGTAGAGCTCAACTGTGGCACCTGGCAAAGGTCTTTGTGCGACACAATTGGCTACAAAAGAGCTAATGAATGGCACAGGTCTTTACAGCATTTCACATTTGGCTTAGTGAACTTGACCATGAATTCCTGAGAAGTCCTGAAGGCCTGACTTCACTTCCTCCTCTGTGTTTCCACCTGCAAATCTCTGTCTACAGAAAAGCAAGTGACTCGTTACCTCCCTAGCTGCTACCAGATATTGATTGGCAAAGTAAATTCCAGTGAGTCTAGCTGCGCTCAGAAGGGACGGGCATGAATGTGAGTGAGAGGCACTGAGGCACTACACAGGCCCTGCTCGCCTCCTCAGGATACCTCAGCAGTTAAGCAAGTGTCCTCCACAGCACATTAGAAATCATGAGCAAATCAGGGACTGATATTAACATTGGCCATTAGTGCCACAGAATATTTATTTAATTTTAAATGAATATTATTAATTTAAAATTAAAGAATAAATATTTTTGTTTAAATGTCTTTGGAGACAACTTCGATGCTTCTATTGTGAAGAATCACTCATCGAAGTCTTATATAAAGAGAGTCATCATTTATTTAGGGTCAAATATCAGAATTTGTGGCTTTTTTAGAGGGATGCTTTATGTTTCTGCAGCTATTTGAGAAATATAACTCCCATTATTAAACAGATCAAAATGAAAGTTCTCATCAAGTTATTTTAAATCAAATAGAAATTTATTTACTAAATTCAAATTGGCAGTAGCAGCCAACTTGTTTTCAAACAATTTTTAAACAACATTTAGTTAAAATAGTTGTTCTGTATGTAGCATGTCAAAGAAAAAATAAGGTTGAAGTAATCATCTCAAAATACATGTTTTAAAGCTTGTCTTGCACCACCCACCAGAGGTTCTGAAAGTGGGCACCTGGCATGACAACATCAGCAATACCTTATCAATACCTATGACTTATTATTATAGCAATATTTACAACTGTTGCAGGGAAAGAAAATCAAATTGCTAAGTGGCCTGCTGACACACTCAAAAATGTATAAATCACAAGAGACAAGTGTCTTCATTGCTCTCAGATTGTTTTGCACCCAGAGTGACACTGCCTACCAAATGGATCCTCACCTTCTAAAAATGACTACTGTTTTTCCTTTGATGTCACTGGCTGTTCATGCAAATGTAATAAGCTTCTCCCAGAGTCTACTAATTTCAGTCAGCATGGATATTAGCTCACCATACTTAAATGTCTCCCCCTTGTTTTTTTTTGTTTGTTTGTTTAGGCAAGGCAATCCTTGGTTGACCTCACAGATTGTAAGAACTTTGTCAGATTACAATCCCTTATTTTTTATTTTTTACGCATATAGCACTTAGTCTTCCTAGGTGGTCTCCCATCCAAGTACGAACCAGGCCTGACCTTGCTTAGGTTCTGAGATCAGACGGGATTGGGCTTGTTCACGGTGGCATGGCCGTAGACGTCTCCCACTTATAATAGATCATTCCTTTGGTTTTCAATTGAACCCAGTTAATTTACAGTAAAAATTGAAAGACTGATTGGTAAATTACTAGTTTTATCAATTACTAGGCAGAAAAAATGAATAAAATTGAAGCAGCAAGGAAAACATTTTTTATTCATTACTTAGATGACCATAACTTACTTTTAATTATATTTAGAGAATTCTAGCTCCTTAATAGGTTAGTAGAAGACTGAGTTACTCTTTATCAGCAAAACAGAGGTGCTTTGACTACTGCCTTGCCTGCTCTGCTGAGCATGATGGGTACATTTTCTGAGTGAAATGCATCCTTTGCAGAGGATTGTGATGAAGTATATCTTCCTCGACAGAATGTAGTGTGTGCCCCTCAGCAGCAGTTCTGCCTGGCACAAGTCAATGCCCAAGAGTCTAAACCATGTTTCTCAAACTAACCTGTTCTCAACTAAATGGCATAGTGGCCTTTTTCCCAGCAGCACCGTGTAACCCAGAGCATAGCACTAGTTACATAGGGCCTCATTCACAGCATTAAGACAGAATCAAACCATTCCCAGCCTAAGGAAGGCCCCTGCCATCCAAGGTGAGCCCCCGGACCCAGCATCAACATGTTCCAACAGGAATTTAAGCAGAAGCAAACTTCTGAGGAAATGTGCTCGGAGGCTCAGGTCGACCTGAGTAGGCAGCGTCAGCCTCTAGGAGGAACAGCCTGTTGTTCATCATAGGGAAGATGACTGGAAGCTGTGCAGCCCCAGGAATGAGGCCGGACCACTGCAAGGGAGAGCAGGACTGTGATGCAGTGACCCAGAACTTGGGCTGTGGAGAGGACCTGTGTACCCCTGGGTTCCTCATGATGTGGGGAAGGGGCCAGGCAGCGCTGCCTACCAGGGGCTCCCAGTTCTGAAGGAACAGCAGAGGCTTCTCCAAACCAACCAGGCAGAGTCGAAAGAGCTAAGGGCAGGGGGAGTCTCAAGGTGAGAGGATATCAACATCAACATCCCCCAAGTCCTGGGTCAGAGAACATACTGGAAATATGTGGGTGGCCA
This sequence comes from Macroglossus sobrinus, assembly GCA_004027375.1. Lineage (NCBI taxonomy): Eukaryota > Metazoa > Chordata > Mammalia > Chiroptera > Pteropodidae > Macroglossus > Macroglossus sobrinus. Next base: position 55,662 of record PVKZ01002117.1, read on the forward strand.
GTGAAGATACCCTCCCGTCTAGGAAGCTCAGAGCACGTGCCCTTTGATGACTGGTTCCCTTCCAAATGCACCTGCCCTGGACTGCAGCGACTGACACAACCTCCAAACTCTATGGGCGCCAGAGGGATTAGGCTTATCTCAGTTTCTCCCTTAACTCCAGGTATTATCTGGAATACCAGGTATTTTAAGGAGGCAAAGAGGCCTACAGATCAGTCCAGTGAGTCAGGGTAGAAAGATGGTCATTTTCACACTCCAGGACCTCCAAAGGGAGCCTAGATCAGGATCCTGGAGTGGTACAGAGTTAACTGCAGGGAAATCTAAGACCACAGGAAGAGGACCCACTCATCCTGGAGAGGGTACTCCCTTGAGGTTTGGGAGAGGCTGTTAGCTCTGAAGTCAGAGGGTTCCTAAGGACTCTGCCCAGATCCCAGGCTTAAAGCAGTAAGTCTGTCCCAGGCCTCAGGTCTCGGCTCACTCTTATATTCCAGCTGGACTTTTCTGTGCTCTAGCCCCAATCTGGGTGGCCCTGCAGGTAAGGCATTCAGGATGTGGCCACCTGGAGCAGTGCAGGAAGGTGCAGGGAGCTGGTGCTCAGACTCTGTTTTCTGCAGGGCACAGTGATATCCCTCCAACACTCTGCCCCAAGGGGCATGGCTCACACACTGATAGGTTCTCTAGGGAGATCAGGTGTAGCCTTGAGACACCGTGGTAAAGCAGACACGTGGAATGCACCAAGTGCACGTGGAGGGCCCTGAGGCAGCACCACTCTAGAATCTGCTGGGAGAAGCTTCAGGAGAAAGTCCTGAGCAAAAGATGAGGCTGGACAAGTAACTCATCTCAACTCCTTAGGAAGAGAAAGTGCTTCAACCAAGAAACAATTTGTCTTCAACATTAGGCTGCCTTTTTTAATATCTGCATTTTGGACAATAATGGACCGTGGTTACAGGCTTATGTGATAAGGAAGAGGGAAGATGTTTCTCTACTTGGCAGTGAACTTCATTCTGATCTGTGTTACTTAAAATTTGGAGTGATTTAGTTCTTGGTTGAGTGTCAGAGGCTAAAGCTTTTTAAGATTGATCTGAGGCCACAATCAGAATTATAGGAGATAAGGAACCCTGAGTGATAGCTTTTTAAAATGTGTCTGCAATTTTCCAAGATGCTGCCAGTGGAAAATCTTAGCATGTCCTTTGCTAAGAAGCATTTCAGAAGCTAGGTCTTCAGACAGTCTCCCTCCAGACAAGGTGAAAAATGAAGATTTCCCAGAGAGCCAGACTTTCATCTGGTTGGAGAGAGAGCTGAATTAGAGCATGAAGATTTCAGAACGATCCCAAACCTCAAAACTCAAGATAGATGGGGGAAGTACAGATGTTCCAGGCCCTGTAGGAGATTCCTACAGGATTGTCACCACAAACTAGGAAGGAGGAACCCTGCCCTATTCTAATAGATATGTAGTGGTGTCACATTATGGTTTTAATTTGCATTTCCCTAATGATTAATAATGTGAAGGATCTTTCAATGAGCTTATTTCCATCCTTATATCTTCTACAGTAAAATACCTGTTCAAATCTTTTGCCTTTTAAAAAAATTAGTTTGTTTTCTTGTTATTAAATTTTGAGAGTGCTTTATAAATTTTGGGTACAAGTCCTGTATCAGTTGTATGATTTTCAAATATTTTCTCTCATTATGTAATTTGTATTTTCATTCTCTTAATCATATATTTGGAGAGCAGGGGTTTTTTTTAATTTAAATAAGTCAAATTATTAATTAGTTCTTTTACAAATTGTGCTTCTGATATAGTATCTAAGAAACCTTTGCCTAATCCAAAGTCATAAAGGTTTTCTACAGAAATTTTAAAATCTTAAAATTTACATTTAAGTATATAATTCATTTTGAGTACATTCTTGTATCTGATGTGAGGCATGGATCACAGTTCATTTTTCATACATGAATATGGAACTGTTCCACCACCATTTGCTGAAAACACTAGGCTTCCTTCACTGAATTGTCATCGCACATTCATCAAAAATCAGTTATCCATATATATATGAACATATATATGTATATATATATACATACATATATATATACATATATATATATGTCTAGTTCTGAACTTCGTATTCTGTTTCATTAATTTGTCTATCTTAATGCCAATATCACAATGTTTTGCTTACTTTAGGTTTATGATAAGTCTTGAAATATGGCAGTATTAGATCTTCAACTTTGTTATTCTGTTTCAGTTTTCTGGCTATTGTAGGTCCTTTAATTTCTACATGAATTTTAGAACAGCTGGTCAGTTTCTACAAAACACCTACTGGGATTTTGATTGGGACTGTATTGAATCTATAGACCAATTTGGAAAGAACTGACATCTTAACAATAGCAAGTCTTTTAACCAACACAGTGCATCTCTCCATTTATGTTTATCTCCTTTCATTCCTCCCAGCAATGATTACAATCTTCAGTGCACCGATCTTTTGTTATATTTATCCCTAAGTATTTCATATTTTTGATGCAATTAAAAATAGTATTGATTTTCAACATCCAATCATAGAGACATGATTTAGTTTTGTGCATTTATCTTGTACTCTGCAACCTTGCCGAACTCCTTTATTAGTTTTCACCTTTTATCAGATTAAAGAGGTTCTCTTCTATTCTTAGTTTGTTGAGAACTTTGATCAGGAATGGATGTTGAACTTTGTCAAATACTTTTTCTGCATCTTTTGAGATAATCATATGTTTTCTCTTTTTTAGTTTATTAATTTGGTGAATTACACTGATTGATTTTGGAATGTTAACCAACATTGTATAATTGAGATAAACCCCAGTTAGTCATTATTTTCCTTTTTATATATTTTTGAAATGGGTTTGAAATTCACCCAGGAATTTTTGCATTTATATTCCTGAAGGATATCAGTCTGTAGTGTCCTTTTTTTGTAATGTCTTTGCCTGGTTTTATATCAAGGTAGTACTGGCCTTATAAAATGCATCGGGAGGTAAGCTCTTTTATTCAGTCTTCAAGAAGAGTTCATACAGTGTTGGTGTTATTTCTTCCCTAATTATTTGGTGGAATTCATCAGTGAAGCCATCTGAGCCTGGACTTTCCTTTATGGGAAGATTTTAGCTATAAATTCCACTTCTTTATTAGATATAAGACTATTTAGCTATTTCTTTTTGAGTGGACTTCAGTACTTTGTGTCTTTTTTGTCCATTTTATCTGTTGCCAAATTTACTAGCATAATATTGTTCCTAACATTATCTTATTATCTTTTCATTATCTGAAGACTCTATAGTGATGTCACCTCTCCCATTCCTGTTATTGGTGATTTATCTTCTCTTTTTTTCCTAATTAGTCTGGTTAAAGGCTTGTCAGTTTTATTGATCTCCTCAAAGAACCAGCTCTTGAATTAATTGATCTTCTCTATTATTTTTTTTATTTTTTGTTTTATTTATGGCTACTCTAATTTTTATTTTTATTTTTTTATTTTTTTTAGATGAGGCAACCCTTGGTTGACCTCACAGATTGCAAGGACTGTGTCAGATGACAATCTCTTATTTTTTATTTCTTACACCTACAGCACCTTATCTTCCTAGGTGGTCTCCCATCCAAGTACTAACCAGGCCCAACCCTGCTTAGCTTCCAAGATCAGACAGGATTGGGCTTGTTCAGGGTGGCACAGCTATAAACTATTTTTTCTTTCTTTTATTCTGGGTTTCATTTGCTCTTTTTTGTGTAATTTCTTAAAGTAAGAGCTGAGTTCAGCTTTTTAATTTTTCTTTTTGATTTTTCTTTGAGCCACAAATAATTTAGAAATGTGTTAATTGGTTTCTGAATATTGGAGAATTTCCAGAAATCTTTCTGTTATTGATTTCTAACTTAATTCCATGGTCAAAGAAACATATGTAGTATTTAAATTTTCTTCCATTTATTGAGACTTGTTTATGCTCCTATTAGTAAAAATTTTGGATTATCTATATACTTACTGATTTTTTTTGTCTACTTATTCTATCAATCATTAATAGGCATATTTACATTTTTTACTGTAATTGTTTTTTCTATTTCTCCTCAAAGGTTTATAGTTTTTGTTTCATGTATTTTGTAGCTCTGGTATTAGCTATATAAACTTTTAAGATTGTTGTGTTCTTTTAATGAATCAACCCTTTTATAGTTATGAAATGATCTTTTTTAATCTCTGGTAATATTCTTTGGCCTGAAATATCTTTTGTTTGATATTAATATAATCAGTCCAGCTTCAGTTTTTTGTCCAGTATGGCAATCTCTGCCTTTTAAATGGAGATATTTAAATACTTTTCATTTAATGTGATTGTCAATATGGTTAAGTTTAAATATATCACCATCTTGCTATTTGTTTCCTATTTGTCCTATTCCCTTTCCTTACCTCTTACTCTGGCTTTATTTGTTATTAATTAAAATTTTTAATTTATTTTATCTCATTTGCTGGCTTAGCTTTAACATTTTATTATTTTAGTGATGCTTTAGGGTTTTAGTATACAAATTTAACTTTTCAAAGCCCACCTTCAAATGGTGTTATATCATCTTATGTATAGTAAAAGAAACTTATAACAATGTACCTACATGTATCCTTTTCCATCCTTTATGCTATTATTGATATATATATTGCTTCTATGTGTTATCAGCCTCACACTGTTCTTTTCACTTAAATAGTTGATTATATTTTAAAGAGACTTAAATCATAAGAAAAAAATCTTATATATACTTATTAACATAATTATCATTCCAGTAATCTTCATTCTTTGGGTAGATCCATATTTCCATCTAATATTATTTTCCTTTTGCCTGATTGTCTTTAACAATTCTCTTGTAGTGTGAGTCTGGTGTGATTTTCAGTTGTATTTCAGCTTTAATATACCTTAAAAGGTCTTTACTTCGGCTTCATTCTTGAGGAATATTTTCAGTAGATTCAGAATACTGGGTTAACAGATTTTACTTTCAATAATTTAAAGATGTTGCTCCACTAACTTTGCTCCTCTGTACATATTACGTCATTTTCTTCTTGCTGCTCTTAAGAGTTTCTTTTCATAAATGAGTATGAATCATTTGGTTATGATATGCCTTCATGTACTTTTTCACGTTTCTTGTGCTTGGGGCTCATTGGACATCTTGGATCTGCAGGTTTATACTGTTGATAAATTGGGGACAGTTTCAGCCATTATTTCTTTAAATATTTTTCAGTTCCCCTTGCAGTGGGATTCACCTGAGAGAGGGGTGAACTATGGGTCCCAAAGTCAAAGCCTGGCTATCCACAGAGGCTTCTTGCACACAAAGTAGCCAGTGGTTGCTGTCACAAATGTGGGAGCAAAGTGCACAAGCATCAGACATAGTTGGGTGCACATCCCAGCTAACCCTTGCTAGCAGGAGGACACAAGGCTGGCTTCTCCACCTCTCCGGCCTCCATCTGCTCATCCTAGAAGATGGAGTTAGTAGTAGCTGTCCCCATGGGGCCTCTAGAAAGCTTAAATCCAGTAATTAGACAATATGCCAGAAATATAGTACAAGCTCCTTAAACAAAGCTACTATTGCTTTTTCATTTAGCTGTAGTAGAAAGTAATGTCAATGTCAATATTGTTAGTCCCATTTTATGGATGACAGATATTGAGGCACAGAGGAAGAAAGCAGTGCCCAGAATTACACAGAGACAGTTACTGAAACAGCAAACTCCAGAGACCCATCCCATTAGCCAGTGATGGATCTCACCCACAACCTCTAATGAACACATTTCCCCATTCTGGTGCTGCAGTCCTAATTTATTCCCAGTCGCTCCAGTTCTCTAGAAAGAAAGTAACTGTTAATTCAGTTACACCGATTACCAGATGGTTCTCTGGGTTATTGCTGTCATTTCTCTAAATTAAGCATCTGTGGGTAAAGATGTCATTCTCCCTTTATGTTGCTTAAATAAGAAAACACATTTTCATGTGTCCTTGCAGCACAAGACTCCAGCACCATGTGGAGGCTCTAGTCACCCCGTTAAAGCCAGGAATTGCCTGGAGAAGATAGAGGTGGGGAAAAATGCTCTGCGAGCATGCATAGGGTTGGAGGCCGGAGGCCATGTGGATAAAGCAGTTGACCACACCCCTCACCTGGGCAAGTGCAGACACAGGGATGCTGTTTTCCCACACAGCATGGGGCCCTGACAATAATAGCTGAGGTTTACTTGACAAACACACAGCTTTCACTACATTCCAGGCACTACTCTAAGGACTTCTCAAGTACTAATTTATTTAATGCTCACAAGAACCCCAAAAGTACTATTATTATAGTACTTGGGGAGGTTGCACAGAGAAGTTAAGCAATTTGCCTGGGGTCACATAGCCAGTAAGTAGCTAAACCAGGATTTAGCTGTAAGGATGGAGTTTAAAATGGTTTTCCATGGAGAGAATCAAAAATATGTAGTCAGAGCTACACGTAGTCTGATTTTGGCAAATCCAAGCATGAATGAAATGAAGAAAGGCTTCAACCGAGACCAATCACATATAGAGAAGGGGGACAAAAGCTGCCTAATCTGGTGGGTGGGAATAGAGTAAGTCAAAGCAGTTATAATAGTACCTCGTGTATAGCAGGACATCCCAAACAGGAATCTGGAGTCTCAACATCCTTGAGAAGTGGAAGTTACTGTTTCATTGTAGAGAAGTAGAAACTGAGGTTCAGAGAAGTTAAGCCATCTGCCTGAGGTCACATAGCCAGGAGGTGCAGGGTTGGAACTCAAACCCAACCTACCCCTACATGCCATGCTCTCTCCCTGCATCTTTCAGCCTTGCTACCAGATTTCCTCATTAGAGAGCGGGGTGGAACCCACCCCTGTAACGTACACACACAGATATACCAGGCACGTGGTGCAATATGTGCTGGGTACCTTCCGTGTGACAGCTGACTCCCATTAAACAGGTAAAGAAATGAGATCTCACCCTGCCAGGAGGGGGCAGATCTAGATTTACACAGATCTATGATCCTTTCCCTCCTGTCACCTCCGGGACATTTACATAGGAGAAGCCAGTTCCAGTGTGCTAGCCTATCTTTCCCTGACCCTCTAGGGCCTAAGACCCCCTAGAAAGGCTGCAAATGGGAAGGGTTAATGAATATGGAAGCCTTCTTCCTGCTCCAGACTCATGTTTCAATTCTTTAACCAGGGGAGTAACAACTCCGGGCAGTGCTGGCAGTGCCTGTGGGCAGAGCTTCTCCACTGGTATATGCAGGCGGTAGTGGTACCCCAATTGACCATGGACCTACCCATGCAGGGCCTCAGCTGTACCTGGTACCTGCCTTGAGGAGGAAGCCAGAGCTCCTCCTGGCATGCACTTGCCCAGCCAGGACCTAGAGGGCTGGACCCCTGACCCCGAGGTGCCACTCTCCCTCTTCAGGATCCCTGACCACAGAAATCCTTTGCCAGCCATCTCATTTCCTGTGTGTTTGTGTTTGTCTCTCTACTTTAGGGATTTATTTCTCTACAAGGGATGCAGGTGACTGAACTTCTTCCTGGCCCTGAGGATGTGGGGAAGCACCTCTTTGAGATCAGCCCAGGTAGGCCCGAGCGCCTTGCAGCCCTATGCCGGGGCCTACCCTGGTGGCCCCAATGGGGCTGCCACTACCTCTAGCCTGGAAAGGGCACAGCTCTTTCATGAGCTTTTAGCACTGTCTCTGAGCACGACTCGGAAATTTGGGTTAAATCTAGAGGATATTGGAAACACGGGAGGAAATTAGAAAATTCAATCTGGGTAATTAGCTTTTGGGTAAGAGGAAAATGTGGGTTTTTAAATTCACAATAAACCCAAGATTTTTTAAAAATTCATGGACACCTTAGGGTGAAAGTCCAAACACAACAAAATTGTGTCACATGCAAATAAGTCTCTAGTACCAATTCAGAACATTAAAATAAGTTTTATCATGAATTCTAAAACAGAATTGCCATGTGGTGAGAAGAAAGGAAATAATTTAAACCCAAAGAAGTGCTAACATACTAGCAGTCACAAAACAATTTTTTAAAGTTTCTGGTTTTAAAATGTGATCATTATGGAGCTTAAGTAAATGTGTCTTGCAGATGAGCCAATCTCTTCATAGAGGGCCTGGGTTCTACAGTCAGGCTGTGGTGCCTTTAGCCCGGCCTCCTCCAGAAGCAGAGCCTGAGACAGTGTCCGAGCAGTTTATTTGGAGGTGATGTCCAAAAAGCATGGAGAAGGGAGCAGGAAGAGAGGAGAGCCAGTCAGAGTATGCTGCAAACAGCTGCTGCTGTGGCACCCAGGGCTCAGTTCCAGTGGGGCCTTGTGGAAACTGTGGGGAACAGCCTTAGCGTTATCTGGCCCAAGGAGTGAGGAGGCCAGGGAGGGTATACTCACCAGTTCCCACAAGCCATTAATTGAGAGCTGCTCCCTGGGGAGCTGACACTGGCATTCCTGTCCCGCCCTGCCCATTGACCAAGCTCCCTACAGACAGAGAAGGCCTTCAGGGAGATTTGCAAGTGCTTGAGGAAGAGGCCACGGGATGGATGAAACAGCGTGCCCAGGAATCATCATGTCCTATCAGTGTGTGTCTGATTTTGGACTTCCTTCTGGGAAGTGGTGGCTGTGAACTGACTGTACTAGGGCCCCACTGGGGTCCATGTGACAGTAAGTTTTCACTCTCACAGCAGCAAGGCCGCCCAACCTCTCTGATGAGGTGACCTGGCTAGCGGCTGTCCACGAAGGCACGGATCAGCCTAGGCTCAGGCCAGCCAAAAGCTCCTGGGAATTCCAGGAGGCACGGGCTGAAGCTGAAGTGCAGGGAGACCCTCCAACTGCATTTCCTGCATGCAGACTTCCGGCACCACGGTTGTGGGCACTCCCTACTTGGGCTTTTTATCTACTGCAAGTGCTACACAGCACATTAGAAGGTGACAACAGAGTGACCCCAGAGTAGGGAGTGGAAGATTGATGTTTGGTTGACTATGGGACAGGAGTAAAGGCTTCTGCAAAGAAGACAGAGAAGAGATGAAGGAGGGTGATGAGGTAGACAGGATCCTGCCACCCGGGGGAGGGGGAGCCGGGCACAGGGAAGGAAGGGCTGGAGGAGGGGCCCCGGGGCTGGAGAATGGAAAAGTGGAAGTCAACACCCCCAGCCATAAATTCAAAAAGGTGTGTGCCCCAAGGACCAGACAAGGAAAATCACTAGTGCTCTGCTCTTTACCTCAGTATATCAGAGCTATTTACAAGGATTTCTTGACTCGGGGGGAATGAAAGCTCATTTGTCGTAGGTTCCAGAAATTAGAATGTAGACACCTCTATGGGGGCTCTATTTTGCCTGCCACAGTACTCAAAATGTCCATCGAAGGTAAAGGTATTATTATGCCTATTTTATTAAAAAGGGCACTGGAGGTTAGAAAGAGTAAGAGACTTGCCCAACGACACACAGGCTTCAGACTTGTACCCAGGCAGTTTGACTTCCAAAGCCACACATTTGAGCTGCCCTTCACCACAGGGACCTGGCACAGTTCTAGTGTCTTTCCCACCTGGGCCCGGGAGGACTACGGATGCAGGTATAGAAAAGAAGGCTCCCTGCACCCCTTCAAGCTCGCAAGCACAGCAGTGGTATAAGCACCAGATTCCTGCAGGTCCCAAGGACTGCCATCTCTGCCCTCTTGCCTTCACTCGTGCCTGATGGCTTTGGTGTGGGGCTGCAAGCAGCTGTGACGCTGCTCAGGAAAAGCGGACTGGGTGTGGACAGTGAAGGGTTTAGCCAGCCTTTAGGGAGCACTGAGGAGGAAAGACTCAGTAGTCTCCTTCGGACTCCTCATTTTGGCTGGGGAAGGTCAGGTCGGGGGGCATGCTTGCCACAACCCATACCCGAGTGGGAAAAACTTGACGACTCTAGGAAATATGATAGAAACCCAAATATGATAATGCATTAGGTCAGCTATATAAATTTTAAGTCATAGTACTACTTGTGCTCTTCAACAGTATAAAAAATTATAATTTTTCAAGACAGAATTAAATGAGGAAAAGTTATACTGTGAGTGCCATCTAGTGGTAAGACCTGCCAATTCCAGGACCGGCCATGAGTGCCTCCTGCCCAGGCAACCATTTCAGTCAGGCCATACCTCTGATTCTTGCTGGGCCCCCCTCAGTTACTAAGCGGCAGCGGGTGAAGGGGTGGGAGAGTCAGGTGGGGGAGCTGTAGCTTGAGCCAGCTCTAGCCACAAGCCCCGCTCTACATCAGCACTCTGAGGCTGGCTCCGGGCAGGATGGACATTGCCCAGGCTGCTGAGATTCAAGGACCCTAAGTCACCTCTCCAGCTGGGCCTCTCCTCCAGCCTGTTGTGATATGGTGATTTATAATAAGGAATATATATTTGATCTTGTTCCTGGTTCCTGGCACAGAGCTCCTAAAACCCTCAGAATTTCCTTCCTGAGGAAGGTGATAAATGTTCTTCTTTTATGTTAATGAAGTGACTTTTAGAACACACCTATGGATGAAGGCTGATTGTTCGAGGAACCAACCAGCATTGGAGGTTGGAATTTGAAGTCCCAAGCCAGCCCTCTGGGGAGGGGAGAGGGGCTGGAGGTTGAATCAGTCACCAATGGCCAATATGATTTAATCAATCATGCCTATGTAATGAAGCCTCCATAAAAACCCAAAAGAATAGGATGTGGAGAGCTTTCAGGTTGGTGAGCACATGAAGATTCTGGGAGAATGGCATGCTCAGAGAGGGCATGAAAGTTCTGCGACCTTTCCCACGTGCCTTGCCCATACCTTCCATCTGGCTGTTCTTGAGTTATATACTTGTATAATAAATCAGTTACCTAGAAAGTAAAATGTTTCCCTCAGTTCTGTGAGTCACTCTAGCAAATTAATCGAACCTAAGGAGGGAGTCAGTGGAAGCTCCAGTCAATAGCTGGTTGGTCAGAAGCACAGGTAACTACCTAGCTGGACTTGCAATTGATGTCGGGGAAGGACTGGACCCTTAACCTCTGGGATCTGATACTATTGCCAGGTAGTGTGAGAATTGAGTTAAATGTAGGACTTCCAGCTGGTGTCTGAGAATTCCTTGGTGACCACGATTTTACCTGGAAACACTGCCTACTCCCAGCCCTTTGAGAGCTGTCTTTTCCTTGCACACTTGATCCTGTTGTCCTCCTAGACCCTCATTTGTTGGCAATGTAGGCATCTGACTCCAGGCCAAGCTTACACCTCAGGGACGCAGGGCAAGGAGTGGAGAGGCCCGCTCTGACACTCTAAACAAAAAGAGTTGCCAAATCTATTAGATGCTTATATTTCATGGGAAGAACCAAGTGATCAATAGAGCAGAGTAACTCATTGCTAATATCCCTCTTCCGAAGTCAGCATAAGGGAGGCAGGTCGGTTTACTACGAGGATTCAAACGGAGCCCTAAGTCTTTCTGGCAAGTAATCACTGGACTATCATGTCTCTTCTATTGCTGAGTATGTTTTTCAAAAGTCCATGTTTAGGATAGATACACAACTGCTTTTGGCGACACAAGGGTTGTGCGGAAAAGCCTGTCCCTCCCACCAAGGCTTCTGACGGGGAGAACAAGGAGCCCCAAAGATACTCTGGTGCCTTCAGGAAGGGAGGGGAGGTGACAGGTGTCTGTCTCTGTTAACGTACACTGCACCAGACACAGACTATTATTCTGTTTCTTTCAGGCCAAGTGTCACATCGCTGGCCTTGACACTTTCTGCAGAGCCACACAGGGCCCCAGGACAGGGTGCCTTTCCAGGTGCATTTCCTCCCAGGAGTGCAAGTGATCCAGTATATGGGGCTTTCAGCCCCAAGTGAGATATGCAAAGTGCCCTGAATCTCAGGGAAGAGAAGAGCCGGGAAGCACTGTCTTCTTGAGCAGGCGGACAAGAGGGTATAGGGTGTAATGGCTGCTCCAAAGTCTGGGTGCAGTGCCCATGGCAGAGCACCTGTCTGCTTTGCTTTGGACCCCACAGACCATATTTCTCAAGATAAAGTGCTGGAGGCTTCAGTGGAAGGCGCCCAGTTCAGGTGCCTGCTCTCTCATCGAGCCCCGAGGCTGCCTCCCTCCCACCAGGCTGCTGGGGCCTCCCTCCCACTTCCCAGCACCAGGTGGGCACCCTGCAGGCAGTAGGCCAGGTAGGGATAGCTTTGAGGTCTTGGGGAAGTTGGGGACTGAGATACAGCAGTGAGTTACTCTGTGGATTACCTGACTCCTCCCACCAAACACTAGCATCTAATGGGTTTGGCAACTCCTTTTGTCCAGGTGATCAATGGCACCCCAGGGAAATCAAGGAGATGTGGCCGACTGTGCCTAAGTGAGCCAGGGATGCAGATGTCCCCCAGGGCAGGCTGGAGTCAGCATGAAGAAAGGAAGTTTCCAGGAAGAAGTTCGAGGCAAGCCCAGACACCAGCTTATGCCAGAGTCAGGGAAAACCAGACAGAAGCCTGGCCCTGCCACCCAGGACAAGTCACTGAATGTCCTGAGCCTCTGTTTCATCATTTGTAAACTGGGGATAATAACAGAGCCAAGTGCCTTGGGTTTGGAGAGGATGCAGTGAGATCCAGTGCCTGGCTCATATTTTTATATCCCCTCTTTCCTGCAGTCTCTCTGTTTATCATTATTCAATAATAATTGAATAATGACAACACAGTTACTACTTAGTTGTTACCTCCAAGTAAACAATCCCAATATTGTGTGATAAGTGCTGGGACAGAGGAATCCCCAGGGTGAATGCCTAGAGTGGTGCAGGGGACTTGCCTGGGTGGTTAAAGAAGGTTTCAATCAAGCTAAGACTTGACAGAAAAATAAAAATTATTCAGATGTATAAACAGAAAAAGGTACTCCCAGAGTGGTCCAGAATGGGAGCTAGAGTTCACAAAGGTCAGAGGCCTGGAGAAACATGATGTATGAGAGACTCGAGGAACAGAAGACTAAGGCAGAAAGGTTGGCAGGGGCCCGGTCACTCAGGGCCTGGGATGCTGGACAAAGAGGCTTGGACTTTAGCTGTTGAAAATCTTTGGCTGGCAGGAGGAATTGTTAAAACCAAAACCATGTGTTAGAAAGAGCACTAGGTTAGTGATGGGGGGTTGCAAGGCCTGGCAGGAGATGAGAGCAGGCGAACTGTTGTTCATCTTCGCCACCGTTTAGGCTATGCCCTCCACCCTCACCCCGGTCAGTATCCACAGAGCAGACCTCTCTTCCACGTGAGGAACAGGATGAGATGCCCTGCCACATTGCTTACAGGGTCTTATGGGGGAGGCAACTCAAAAGCCTGGCCACTCAAAGCTGAGCCATGATTCTTTATGTGCAGTTACAAACTCATGTGCCAAGCTCAAGCAAGGTGGCTCTGATTAAGCACAGCATCTCTGCCTTTGTGGATTGTTTAAGGGGGTTCTAGACCCAGCTCAGGGGGAATCAAATCAGATTTCCTCTCTTCTCTGTGTCTTGGTTTCCCCATCTTTAAGATAAAAGGGCTGGACTTCATTATTTCTGATTTGTCACTCAGAAAGAATGGGTCACCAGCAGTTTCTTATGGCTGCACTGGGTCTTTGAAGCCATTCTTGGGCATTGAACTTGTAGCTGTCTGCCCTTATCTACTACAACTTGGAGCAGAGAGAACTCCTGCCTGCTGTTTCAGAGACCTGACCTTGAAACAGAGCCAGCACACACAGATTTCCCTGTACAAATAGACTGATACAGTGCTCATGACAACCACAGATCATCGCTCATCTTGTTAGGCGCCTCCTGAGCAGGATGCCAATCTCAGCCTATCTCGGCACCTGGTACCAGCCAGCCTGTGTATCAGCCTGACCTCACATGGCCTGGCTGAGTTTTCCTGTAGAGCACCAGATGATGGGTAATGACCACAAATGAAATTAAATGAGAAGTTCACAGAAGCTCCCCACCCCCTGAGAGTGGGAGAGTCAGCAAATAAATATGAGTGTCTGCTTGTACTTCACTGCTTTGCATCTGGCCCTCCTGTCTTAATCTCACTTTCTCAACTAAACGCGGGACCAGATGTGGGAAACTCTCATTGATGTCTCTGGATAGGAGCACACAGTTCATTCCTTTAGCCAAAATCGTGTTTGAGAACAGATCTATCTGTTCAGTAGGGATCTAACGCAAGCCACCTCTGTGATGAAATTGACAGTTCCCAGGCTTACTTATACTAGCCACATTTCAAGTGCTCAGCAGCCACCTGTCTGGTGGAAGCCTCTTGCACAGCACAGGCCTAGATGAGGAGGCTCCAGAGCACTGCCTGACATAGACTCGGTGCTCCACAAGTACGCTTTGAACGAAAGGGAGGCAGACAGGGGAGGAGAACGCCTAGTGGGGAAAGCCAAGGCTTTGGAATCAGACGGACATGTAGGTTTACATTTTAGCTCTGCCACTCACTTGCTTCAAGAATTTGGACCAATTAACTTAAATTCTCTGAGTTTAAATTTTATCATCTGATAATAGAAATAAAACTACCTACTTGGCAAGACAGCTGTGACCATCAAGTGAACTGAGATATGTGGAAGTACAAAGGATACTTCTCCCCACCATCTACTGACTCATTCTTTCCCTCCCTCCCTCTTTCTCACTCTTTTTTTCTGCCATAGTCAAGCAAGATTTCAAATTTCTTTAGTTCTGCTGCTTAAAAAAAAAAAAAAAAAAGGAATCCTAGCTCTATAACACTTGTTCTCAAACTTTCCTGAGTATCCCCTGGAGGGCTTCTTAAAACCCAGACTTTGGGGTCATCCTCAAAGTTCCTGACTCCAGAAGTCTGGGGTGAGGCCTGAGAACCTACATTTCTAACAAGCTCCTGCACGATGCTGGTCCAGGAACCACATTTTGACAGGTCAAAAGAGAGCTCATGGAATAAAAAAAAAATATTTATATTTAATACCTTTAATGACAACTTTTCCTGTTTTAAAGCAGGGCCTGGCATTTTTATTTTGCACTGGGCCCTACAAATGATGTAGCTAATCCTGAGCACTTCCAAGTGGCAGAATAACTACAGAAGTGAGGGACCAAGGGGCTGTGTTCACAGGGACAGCAATCTACAATGAAGAAGACGACAGCCAGGGGCGGGATTTGATTCTGGCACTGTGCTAGGAGGCACCTCTGCAAGCAGGGCTGTCTCCGACCTGGTAAGGAGGCTGGAGGCCACCACACTTCCCTCTAGCTCTGAGCCGCTTCTCTGTGGAGGAAAGAAGACACCTAGGGGCTTGATTGCCACATGAATGGATGTGAAGTGCTGTGATGCAGGAGCAGGTTTAGCTATACTTTGTGCAGGCCTAGGTACCAAGCAGGCACAGTGTCTTTTATTTGCTAATTAAATGGTATAAATTCCCTTGGGCACAGGGACACTTGTGGGACTAGAGGAGCCCCTTACAAACACCCAGGGTCTCTCAAGTTGCTACATGCACACCCAGTAGCTGCCAGGTCTCCCTCCTACCAGCCACTGAACCTAGTAGCCGTGCCCCATTTTGAATGAGGAAGTCAAGCCAGGCATCTTCCTTCCACAGCATGCTGTACCCACCCTGTGCGCTGGTGCTGCCAACCAGAGCAGGGACAACCATGCTCCACACCAAGACTGGGTGCCTGCAACACCAGGCCTCCCCATGCTTGTGCCTAGGCCTCTACCAGGTGCAGGGAATCAGGTCACAGCAGTCACTGGGCGGAGATGGGGAGGAGGCTGGCAGTCTCGGAGCAGGCACCAAGAGGCATTAGGTGTCCAGGAATCTCTAGAAACTGGAGGCTGCAGAAGGCAGGACTGTGGGAGAGTTGAGGTTCCAAGCCTCGGCACACGCTTTACTCATGAAACCACATACAAAACACAAATTTAAAGATAAAGTTACTAAGAATTTCAAGACAGCAACCGCAGAGCATTGAATTCCTAGTGCAGGGCCCTGACGGTGGGCTTCTGGATGTAAACTTTCTGTTTCTTGTCCTAGACTCCACCTTGTGAATGCAGCCCTCTAACACACTCTGTTGATCTCTCCCGCAAATTCACTAGACCTGAGAGCCTCAAGTCATAAATTAATTCAGTCTATATCTTATCAGTGTCCTTATCCCATTTATAAACTTGGCACCCGGAAAGAGGATGTGGTTTCTTCAAGGCCTGAGCATGTCTGACCCATCGCACCCCAGCCCAGCGTTCTTCCCGTCTAGCATCAGGCTCTGGCCCGAAGCCACTCCTGTCCTCTCTCTTTTCCTTTCATGCCTATTGATAGAAACTCATCTCTGTACATGCTGCAGAGACTGCTCACCTAGAGTCTTCCCCACTTCTTGCACATGTTAATCTACTCAGGCAGATCCAAGCCATGGTCCGTGAGATAAGGAAACTGCAGCCATCTCTCTTGAATGAAGTCAGTCAGAAAGAGCATTTAGAGGCCCATCAAGTCTGCCCACCTGGACTACCCTGGCTTCTTGAGTTTGTAATACCGTCTTGACCCCAGTATTCTGGCTCAGCCTCATCTTGGCAGTTGTGACACTCTGCCTAACTCCCTAACCCCATAGCCTTCTTATCTACACAGTGAGGGACACTCCAGGAGGTGTCCTGCCTCGCATAGGTGCATGTACCTAGTTTCCAGGCTTGTGACTGTCATCCTCATCCCAGCCAGGTGACCTGCCCTTGCTTCTGTCATCACATCTTTCATACACTCATATTGAAAGTACCTCTTGGGTTTTTACCATCTTTTCTTTTGAGGGGCAGTTATGTTTCTCTCATCAGACTTAGGGCCCTCAAGGGCAGAGTCCATGTCTGATTCATGCCTACCACTTAAGCCCAGTAACAAGTGCCTGGCTAAGATGAGGAACCCCAGAAGAAGAACACACAGTTATGCAAACGTCCTTGGGCTTGGGGTAGCTTGATTAACTCTGAGCCAATGAGTGTGATGCCGTAGGTGCAGTGTCAGGAGTGGGGGGAATGTGGCTGGATTCGCGGGAGGATCAGCCACGTCAGATCCAGAAGAGCCTTGTGTATCAGGTTCAGGCATCTGGACAGTCGTATAAAGGATGAGGAGCCACTGAAGGCCCCTAAACAGGGGAAAGGTGTGGTCATATTTAGCAACAATGAGAAGACTAGACTGGGCATGAAGTAACAAAGGGGGACCAGGAGACTAGTTGGGGGCTTTTTTAAAAGAGCAGCAGGCACCAGATGCTGACAAGCAAGGGCCAGGAGGATTGGGCAGGAGGTTGATGGCTGAGAGACAGGATGGCCAGAGCTGGGAGTGGAGTCCAGGATGACTGCCATGTTGCTGAACATACAGAAGGAAAAGCAGTTTGGGGATAAAGTTGACTGGGTCGTGTGAGGTCACAGAAGACCTGGCTAGCAGCTGTTAACAACCTGGATTCCCGTTGTCACAGCTAGGAAGCAGGGTTTTTACAGCCCTCAGTTCTACTCTCATGGGTCCAATGTTCCAGCATTCCCCAACTCAAAGTGTTGCTTATTCTCCTTTCAAGACCAAGTTCAATGGTAAGTTACTCTAGAAAGCTTTTTCGGGCAACACTCCTACATGTTCCCCCAACCTCTGCCCCACAATAAGTATCTTTAATGACAGAGTTCAAAAGCTCTGTCATTACTTACGAGCTACTTGACCATGGGCAAGTTGCTAACTTCTCTGTGCCTCAGTTGCCTGATACATACAATGAGGATAATTAGTCTCTATATCTTGGCTTAGGGATGGGATAAAGGGGTTGGATATGACTATAAAGGGGAAGCAGAGGGAGCCTTATGATGATGGCACAGTTAGGTATCTTGACTGAAGTGTAGCTTCCGTGAAGCTACACATGTGATAAAATTGCATAGAGCACCCACGCTTCCCCTCGCCACACACACACACACACACACACACACACACACACACACACGAGTCCATGTAGAGCTGGTAGGATCTGAATCATTTCTGTGGACTGTAGAAGATTGGTTTTCTGGTTTAAATATTGTACTAGTGTTACATAAGATGTTAACACTGGGAGGCTGGGTGAAAAATCTACGGACCTCACTATACATTTCTTTGCAATTTCAAAGAAATTATTTCAAAGACATTTTTTAAAAGTACCTACCTCATAGTTTGTGACATTATGCACCTATATCAGGATAATACCTGGCCTGTGTTATGTACTCAATAAAGAGTAGCAAATAATACAACAAGGTGTCTGCTAAATGGAGAGAGGATAAACTTTAAAGAGTATATTGGTGACATTTTTGAATAATAAACTCAGTGTGCTTTTCTTCAACCACCAGACACTTTTTCAGATAAACTGTCTCTAGTAGTTTATCTTTCAAAAAGCATAACAAATATGTACTTTCTCTAAATTTTGTGACTTTTTGGACACTCTCATGTATATATATATATATATTGATTGACAACTGGGCCCATTGTTTCTTAAAGGTGTCTCACCTGAAAACACATTGAGAATATTATTTTAAAATTTGGCCAACATGCTATGTAACTCATTATTTTACTTTTCCTGACTTTGCAGACCCCCGTGTGTGGCACTCAGCCACCTACAGTTACTATTCACATGTCTGCCCACCTTTTCACATGGCTTACCCCTCACATGTCCCAAACTGGGTGTGATATATGTTTGCTGACTGACAAAATGAAAGGCCACTCACTGAGGGAAACCTGCTAATTCCTTCAAGCATAATTGATCATGTTCCTGGGGAAACAGTAGAAATGAGTTCCCTATAATAACATTATCTGCAGGACATAAGCAACATGAGATTCTTAAAGTATTCGTTGAGCTTTTTTTAGAAAGGGAAATGAGAAGGGCACCCTACAATGTATTGGCTCAACCTTCCTGACACCCTAGTGAGTGGACATTAGGCACCTGGCACAGATAGAGAAACCGAGGCAGGGAAGGGTTACTTATCCAATGTCACACAACTAATACAAAGTGGAGTCCACATTCATTCAGGTCTCACTCTTAGACTGGGACATCAGGAGCCCAGGTGGATGCTGGGCACCACAGCTCGGAGACATGGAGGGGCGCAGACGGAAATTCCTCAGACAGAGATAGCGCACTGGACAGGAAACTTCGGGGTGATGTGCAGGGGGAAGCATGCTCGGTGCCATCTCAGAACAAAGATGTAGATGAAATTCTTTATAAGTGATATCAGGTAGACTAAATCTCTCAATAAATTAGGACTTAGGAAGGAATGTGGCAGGGGATTAGTGGGTGGAGGATTGGAAGACCCAGGGCATCTCTGGGAAGCCAAGCCCAGGTACAAAGACTCTTCCAACCAGGAGCCTTCAGCTTAGGCACTTTCTTAGACATAAGACTGTTCTTTCTACTCAAGGTGTGGTCCATGGACCAGCTGCATCAGCATCACCTGGGGGATTGTTGTAACTACGTACTTTACGGCCCCTCCTGGAACTACTGAAACATAATCTGTTATAGAAGTATGTCCTGGGTGATTTGTGTGCATATTCAAATGTGAAAAGCACTTCTTTTGAATGAAGCATCAGTGCTACCCAACCCTGGACTATGAGCTCCTGAAGGAAAGGATTACCTCTGTGCACTCAGAGCTTGGTGCTTGGTTCTTAAAGGTGCTTTATAAAGTAAACCAACATAGTAGCCAAAATCCAAAAGCAAGAAGAGGACTGAAAGTGATCATAAAGAGAGGCAAACAATACGAGAAACTGAATCTAGTTCTTAGGCTGCAAACTGAACTGCAAACCAGGGCTAATGACCCCTGACCTGATTCTGGCCCACAAGACCTATTTTATTTGGCTCGTGAAATATTTTTAAAAGCAAAAGATTTTACCTACAGAAAATAGAGATTTCTATAGGGTAAATTTGGGCCTGTTTTCTCCATTTAAACAATTAGCAGAAAAGCGCAATAATAGTGTCTCCCTTTTAGAAAGAACTTGAATATTCTCCAGTTAGCTAGAATCCCCACCTCTCCCTCTTGCCCTGCTTCACCCCAACCGTTTTCTCAGTTCCTCATACCCGCCTGTTCTCTGTATAAGGGTCTGAGTCTTTGAGCCCTAATGTAGATAATAAAATACTCAAAATTGAAGAGGGCTAGAAAATGATAGTTACTATATTGGCAGATTCATGTGACACCACCCCCAGTTATTGGTCCTGTGGGATTATAATTAAGAGTGAGATGTTCAATCACACTGTCTGAGATTCAATTCTGGCTCAGTCTCTCCCCAGGTCTGGGGTCCTGAGCGAGGTACATAATCCCTTAAACTTCAAGCTCTTCATCTATAAAATGGCCTCAATAGATGCAGATCCACATGCATTAAATGTTGTGCAGGGCACATGGCTAGCGGTAGCTAATCATTAAGACATTAGTAACTGCAATTACCAGAGCAAAATAATACACAGGAATGCAAGTATTGATTCCCTGCAATTAAAAAATATTAACATTATCAATATTTTCCATAAAGAGGTATGCAGAATATATAAATTTTTTTAATTCAGTGAAGCTAAGTATTTTATACATTTAAAATTTAAAAATGTATACATATTAAAGGCAGTAAGTGAAAATATAGACCTATGAAATATAAACATTAAAAATATTGCCCTATTAATAGAATTATTAGCAGATGAAGTTAATAAAATGTTATTCATAAATAACAAACCAAACCTTTTAAAATTAAGAACATTTTAATAGTAATGAACACTTGAAATAAAATAATACTATTTGATGTTATTTATGAATCATGAGCATATATTTGTGTCCATTTTTTCTAGCTGCCAAAAAATTTTTTACTCTCCACTGGTGAGAAGATTGTTCCAAACTGAATTTCAAGCTAACTCCAAATATTACCCTTTGAGTTCTTCAAATAGTCTTATTTTTTATTTGATACTTTAGAGATTTTTTTCTTTACTCCTTTTTGTTGTTGTTGTTGGCAGTAACTACATCTCTTAACTCATCATGAGCTTTAGGTTTATTTCAAAGAAAGAGCTCTGGTTTGTCTTTATCTTCTCCTAGGTAGGTAGAGATCCTGATGCATCACCAGGAACATTTTCTGGGTGGTTGTGTTTAAATTCACTGGTTTGAAAAGTTTTTGAACAAGAATAAAGACTTATGTTATGGTAAAGCCACCTGGATTCTCTTCCTTCTCTGTGGATTATGAAGGAATAGGAAACCACTTTCTAAACAAGTTTCCCTTTACTGGATTCAAACTTCTGCTGCAGCGTATCCTGAATGTAATTTACACACACACACACACACACACACACACACACACACTGTGTGTGTGTGTGTGTGTGTGTGTATAATCACAGTGAAACCTGTATTTCAACATTTTTTAAGTACATGATTCTGGAATACCAGCATGTTAAAAACTGGGGTTATCATCGCTAAAATATACCAGATTTGAAAGTTCTTCTGAAGGTCAGGGACAGCTTCCTGGGTTCCAAGCACACAGCTCTCCCTGACGCTTTACTGCTGACTCGAGTGGAGGAAACATAGCCGGAGAGGTGGCATCTGGGAAAGGAGGGAGGTCGTTGGACTGCGTTAAATAATGCTCCCCCAAAATGGATACCACCAGGAACCTTAGAATGTGACCTATTTGGAAATAGGATGTTTGTTTATGTAATTTGTTAATATGAGGTTATACTGGAGTAGGGTGGGCTCTAAATTCAATGACTGGCATCATTCAATGACTGGTTATAAGAGGAGGGAAATTTGGACACATAGGAGAGACCACATGACGACAGAGGAAGATTAGAGTGCTACAGCTATAAGCCAGAGAACATCAAGGATTTATGGGAACACCAGAAGCTGGTGGGGAGGCCTGGAACAGATCCTTCCCTAGAATCTTCAGAGGTTGGCCCTGCCAACACTTTAACTTCAGACTTCTAGCCTCCAGAACTCTGACAGAACAAATTTCTGTTGTTTCAAGCCACTTAAGTTTATGGTCATCTGTTACAGCACCCTAGGAAACAAATGAAGTTGTAAAGTTAGAAGTGAAGCTGTCAGAGAGACTAGCCCTTCACAGCAGGACACCACTTTCGCTGACCTTGGGAATCCAGCCCACAATCTTAGAGGCTGAAACCAAAAAGCCTAGCAAATCCCTACCCTCCTCTCCTGGTGGGTCCCTCATCCTCCCGCACTCCTCTGCCCAGCCCCTACACATCAGCAGGGCAGCATGCTGTTCCTGCTATGGCACATCATGCGTTCAGCCCATGGCTCAGCCTGGTGACTTCCAGGTGCTGCCTGGGTTCAAGAGGGAAGAACAGAGCTGCAGTGGGCCGAGAGATCCAGGAAGGAAGTGGCTTTTTACTGGCTGTGTATCTCACCTGAGAAAGTTACCTCATCTTCCTGAGCCTCCTTGGATGGTAACAATAATGACCTTGATGGGCCTTACGGCGGTGCCTGGTGTATATATAGCAGGTGCTCAATACATGTGAGAAACTCCTCTTGCCCCAGTGTAGGAATGACTGAGAATACCACCGTCCTAGAGAGCCGGGCCTCTCCTCACAGGCTTGAGGCAGAGCTGGAACACATCCTCAGTGGGCAGCGCCTTTCCCTGAGAGAAAGATGCCTGGAGAGGGAGGTGGAAACGCCCCTTCTCATAACACATACAGAGACCACTGGCTGAGAAGGGGCATCAGGCAGGAGGCTCCGGTATGTGATTTTCTGTGTCTGGCACAGAGTGGCGCTCCACAAATAACTGTTGAAGGAGTGATATTGGAGGAGGAAAGAACAATCCACCAGATGTGTCAAAACACTGTCAGACAAGCCTGCCTGTGAGAGAGCCTGCACTGAGGGAATGTGCAGAGCACAGGGTTCTTTTCATTTTTTAATTGAGAGAAGCTGACCTTCTTTGTTCTGTGAAGGGTCACTTAAGTGGCCCTCTTGGATATGCAAATAACAGACAAGTAAGCAGCCAGAGTCCTGGAATCAGTTTGTAACAGGACCTTTTTGTTGCTATTGGTGGTGGGTTCTATTTTTTATTTCTGAGTGGCTTGGCAAAGAAGACTGTGCTCTTTGGTTTGCAGCAGACAGAGGATTTGTTGGGACAGTAGGAGAGGAGGAGAAATTGGTGGATTAATTTTTCACAAAGACCCCAAGTTTTCTGGAAGGAGTGAGATGGACACACCAGCAGTGTTTTTATACTTCCTTTGGCAAGAAATAAACATTACATCTCACCCCAGGACCCAGAAATAAACATTACACTGAAGCAAGAGTTTCATGAGAAGGGACTATTTCTACATGAGGAGCCCACTGGCATTTTCTAGTCTGTGTGATTCTATCTCATTTTTAAAAACACTAGCCAAGACCCACTTGATTTCATGATCCCCACTAAGGGGTTGGAGTCCATAGTCTAAAAAGTGCATCTTGGAAATTTGTTTTTGGGAGATCTGTTGCGTGGACCAAGGCCTGGCTGCAGGAAGGATGCTGAGGCCATAAAAGTAGAGGTCTGCAAGAGGTTAGCAAGCCCCATCTGGTACTGAAAATCAAGGGAGTGAGGAATGGTGGTCTCTGGGAGTTATCAGATGTTATTAGATAAAAGTCTGATGGGGCCATGTGAGGCGCCAACTCACCCTTGCAAATTGTGTGTGTGTGTGTGTGTGTGTGTGTGTGTGTGTGAGAGAGAGAGAGAGAGAGAGAGAGAGAGAGAGAGAGAGAGAGAGAGAGATCTGACAGAATGAGTGGGGCATGAGGAACTTGTGCATATGGACCCTCTTCCCAAGCAGGAAGTCATGTGCTGGAGGTGTGTGTCCCTGGAAAGGCTTGATGGCCCACTCTCTCCCCATGGGGAATATTTCTGTGGTACCCAGC
Source organism: Macroglossus sobrinus (assembly GCA_004027375.1). Taxonomy (NCBI): domain Eukaryota; kingdom Metazoa; phylum Chordata; class Mammalia; order Chiroptera; family Pteropodidae; genus Macroglossus; species Macroglossus sobrinus. The sequence continues at coordinate 79,392 of PVKZ01002117.1, forward strand.
AGCCCATTCCCACACTACTATAATCTCATTGCCACAAACAAGGCTAGCTTGCCCATGTCCACCATCCCAATGCAGCCAGTGCCCTGTAGGAATGACCAGGTGAGAAAATCCTCAGTCATACCCCAGGTCCTGCCTTATCTGCAGAGAACCCTCCAGACTGAGCAGAATGCTGAGGCCTGGGCAGAATTGCTTCCACAGCAAAACCCCGGGGAACAAGGACTTCACCCATCCCAGCATCTGTGCTTTAGTCACAGCCAATGCCAGCTTTTGCTCAGTAGACTGCTGAGCATCAGGATGGGACAGGAGTAGCTTAGACACTTGCCCACCAGAACCAGAAATTGGAAGCTAAATCGTCCTGTGTTTCTCCTTGCACGACTAAGTGGCAGCAGCAAACACACAGTGCTCCTGCCTTCCTGTGGACTCTGGGGTTGCACCTCTCCTTCTAAGGGCTGAAATTCTCCCAGCCTGGACGCTGTTGGACACTTACTATATTTCAGGCTCTTTGCTTGGCTTTTCTTAGTGTCCTAGTTAATCCTAATAGCACTTCAGAAACTTCAGCCACGGTCATTGTCTCTTTGAAGGACTGAGGATCTTTCAAGATGGTGAAACTGGAATTCAATTTAGACAGCTTTGGTGTTGGTTTCAGTCAAGGCAATATGGTGGCAAAACACAAGTTTAGGCATAATGGCCCAGCAGCCCCTCACAGCACCTCGTCCTTCTGAACGAGGGTAGTAGCCTGTTCCTTTTTCCCATGGCCTCCTCTCATGACTGAACTCTGAACAATGGAATGTGGGTGGGATTGTTGATATATGCCCCATCTTTGCACCTAAAACTCCTTGAGACCACCCTGCTCTCTCTTCTTCTATCTGACAAAGCAGATGGAAAGTATTCAGAAGAGGATGCTGAGATCCTAGGAGGAGCCTGAGCCCCTGAGTGACTGTGTGGAACAGAGCCCCTTGTCTCCCCGCTTCCAGTATGACCTACATTAGGTAGTGACATAAACAAGAAAGAATCTTTATAGGGTTAAATGCCCTGATCTTTTGAAGTTTGTGACAGCAGTAAGCATCAATTGCCTTACTATTGTGCCCGTTTCCTTATCTGTGACATGGGGTTATCAACACTCAATCTGAGGGTTGTGGTGTCTGTGACATATAATGTATATAAATATATGTATGTAAACCGCTAAATCTGGAGGCTGGCACATTGCCAATACTCAAAGACCTACTAGGTAAACAGGTCTCTCCCTTGTGCTGTCAGCAGCTGCAGCCACAGTGGTAACAATAGCAAAAAAGACTGGTTAACTCTTAGTTCACACTGCCTTTACCTAAGTGGAGCAGGTGGGACTGGCTCATGGTAGAGGGTCTCATCTGTGGCATGTGGGGATGCTGGGAGCCTTCAAAGGTGCGCAGGTCCTATCTATGCAAATGCTTTGCCCACTAAATTTTCTCTATAACTGCAAAAACACTGCATTATGGCAATATTTGTAAGTGGACTGCTGAGCTGTGGGAATCCCACATACTGAAAGTGAGAGGTAAGAGTCACCTTGGAGACAGACACCTCAGTTCAAATCCCGTGTCTTCCACTTTCTGGCTGTAGGACCCCAAGTAAGTCATTCAGCACTCTGTGCCTCATTTTCTCCATCTGTAAAATAGGGATTGTAATAGGGCTCTTGTGGGAAGTAATGAGTTACATGTAGAATGTTCAGAACAGTGCTTGGCACACAAGTGATGCCCAATATGTGTTGCTTTTATTACTGAAGCAAGTCTTCCACTTGGAGCAGCTGAAACTGCCTCCTGCCCCTCCAGTGCATGGAAAGGCCTGCTCCCACTGAAGCTACTGGAAAGTGCCCTGTCTCCCTCCCTCCCTCTGGGAGCTGCTGCTGCAGCCATCCTAGTCTCTGGCTGCAGGAAGCAAAAATCCTCAGGGCCATGGCTGTGGCCCCCTGCTCTTTCCCATGCTGCATTTCTCCTAGGGGTGGGGGAGAAAAGAAAGGCAGGCAGAAAGAGCAGGTGGGGGCAGGGGTGAGGAGGAGACTTTGGGAAAGGACAATGGGCTTTGTAAAATCCCTCTCTGGGCAATCTGGCCAAGTTCAATGGCTTCAGGCCACATGAACAGCAAGAAAAATGTGGCCCAGGAATTTCTCCCCAATGATTCCTCTTGTCTTTCTCTGTGGGAATTTGGAGCTGCAGACACATTCCTTCCATGAACAATGTCCACAGCAGCCTAAGACCCATTGGCCTAAGCTGGGGGAACCCAGCTGGCTATGTACCTCTAGGGCATTGCCCCTAGTGCCCCACTCCTTGAGGAGTGAGTGGACATGGCAAATGTGGAGAAGAACGGGCTCTCACTGGCAGACCTCAGAGCCCTCTCTGTCAGAGACTGACAGACCCCTCCCAGGCACTGCATGCTCCTCTCATGAGCCAATTGTCCAGACAGTTTGTATATCTGCTTTTCACCCCAGTCTGTCAACCAGAAGTGGAAACTAGACATCTTAGAGATGGGAATTTATTTTTTTTTCCCTAAACCTAGTACTTCTCAACTTAAGAGGAAACAATTTCCCAATGCTCCACATTTCTTTAAAATAGAGGGCTGCAAACTATGTCAAGCCCAGAGGCCAAATCTGGCTCACTACCTGCTTTGTTAAAGTTTTATTGAAACACAGACACACACATTCATTTATGTATTGTCTGTGGCTGATTTCACAGTGCAAAGGCCAAGTTGGGTGGTTGACTGTATGGCATACAAAGCTTAAATATGTTTATTATTGGTCCCTAGAAAAAGTGCACCAACTCCTGATTTAAAATAGAATGTATTCCATTCACTTATTTACTTATATACCTATATTATTCCACAAAGAATTTGATATGGCTTCTAATGAGAACATTTAGAATAAAATAAAAATAATATTAATTTAAAAAAATGAAAGACCTGAGAAAATGCAAATAAAAGTAGAAAAGCAAAATCAGGAAGCAAAGCATAAATCTGAAGCCCTACTTCAGGGCCTTAGCACTTGCCAAAGCCATACTTTAAATTTTTCCTGAGCTTCCTGGCAGCCAATAGAAAAAGAGAAATTAGACTTAAGTCTAATTAAGAGAAAGGGAAAGTATACTGGTTCTTATGGGATCCATAGCACAAGCAGTGTGGGCTTGGTTCAAACAGACTCTACTTTTCCCATTGTCATGTCCTTTATTAAAAAAAAAAGAGTGTAAAGTGAAGAACAAGTACAATGCCATTGATGGAAGGAGTGATTGATGGAAGGGGAGGCAGGCCCAGATAGAGACCCTCACCTCCAGGAAGCAGGAGGTAGGAAGGAATGGGCTAGTCATTAGGAAGGTGACCTCTGGTGGATCAGATTGCCCAGATTCAAGTATAGGCTTTTTTACCTACCATCTGTGTGACTTTGAGAACTCACATAACCTGGGCAAGTGTCCACATTCTCACTTGTAAAATGAGTGTGATGACATATGACCATCACAGGGCTGTTGTAAAAATTAAATGAGAGAATGCCTGTGAGGTACTAGTGCTAAAATCATGTAGTAATCATGTAGTAATAAGGGGCCTACAAACTGCCTTTATCACTCCCATCTTCAAGAAGCTCTGCCTGCCAGATGCCAGGGCTCACAGGAAGCAGACAACAGAAAAGCTGACAGAGCAGTGAGCTTCATGTGGCCTTCCTGCCAGATACTGTCCAACATGGCACAGGGTTGTTGTTCTTGTCGCTGTTATTTAACTACAAGTCTCACCTACAGCTATGCCTTAGACCCATGGGACATTGAATTCACCACTAAGTTCTGTCCCTTCTGCCTCCAAAATATCTACCATAGAGTCTTTAAGGGCATAGGCTCTGAAGCAAGATGGCTGGCTCCACTCTGAGCTTGACCATTCCTTAGCTGTGTGAGCTTATGCAAATTACTTCACCTCTCTGTGCTTCAGTGTTCTCTTTAAGGTGGAAATAATGGTGATACTGCATGCATAGGGTTTCTCTCAATTCTAGTGGGATGTCAAGCTCAGCCTGGCAAACTGTCGGGGCCGGGTTGTATTAGCTACTAGTATTATGTATTACTCCCCATGTTTCAATTTTATTACTGCATAACAAAACATCCCAAAGCTTAGTGACTTAAACATTTTATTTGCTCACTGTTCTGCCATGTAGGCAGGTCCAGTAAGGAAAGCTCTGCTTTGCTCTATGTGTATCAGCTGTAGGATCCACTTTCAGGGTAGCCTCAGTCACATGGCTGGAAGAAGTGATTGCTGGCCTGGATCTCAGTTCTCCATGTGGTCTCTCCACATTGCTGGGTTGAGTTTCCCAGGCACAGTGGTCTCAAGACAGTTCTACTGCTTACAAGGTGGTGGCTTTCCTAGGAAAACAGCAGCAGGAGCTGCCAAGCCCAGAACTGGCCTAGCATCACTTCTGCCACCTTCTGTTTGTTAAAGCCGGTCACAGGTCAGCCCAGATTTAAGGGGACAGAATAACATGGGGCAAGGGAATTAGGGAGGCATGAATCTTTGGGGGCCTCACAGTCCTGCCTGGTCTCCATCTCTGATCTGTCTTGTTCGAGACACATCTCTCACCTGGCTTCTCCATTTTGCTTCCTGTCTTTCTCACTGCTCCTGGTCACCCCTTTCCAGTCCCTACTTAACTCCAGCACCAGGCTGACCAGTCAGAATGACAGGTTGCATCATATCTCCTATCCTAAATGCCTTGTGCTTTGCCCTACCCCAGAACTAAGTTCCTAAACATAACAACACTGCCCATTGGAGAACCATTCCTATGCCATCCCTCAAAGTGCTGAACTTTTCACATCTTCGTTTCAACTCTCACCTCAAAGACCTCTCCTCTGTCATTGGGTCACTGTCCCTGGAGCTCCCAGGGTGACCTCCAGACTTCCCCAGAGCTCAGGCTCTGGGACTTTCTTAGGTGTTCAGTTGTATTCAGTCATCATGTGGTACATGGATGAATAAATGAATGAAAGAACGAGTGAATGATCATCATAATCCTCAAAGCTACATCTGTGACTAAGATGCCATGTTCCCATTTCTACCCTTACCCTGAGCTTCCCAGGGCTGAGCTCACCTTAAGATGGTACCATGAGGGTACCGTGAGTATGTCTGGGGAAGGGCAACCGGACTCCTGGAGAGGAATAACAAGGCCAGGTCCTGAGCTTCTTAAGCAAATCCCTCAATGGCCTGGGGCATATCTGGAAGGGCCAGGATCCCAGCAGTAGTAATGGCCTCCCTAGGAACAACCCTGTATCCTCACTATCAAATTTGGGGTCTCCCAGAGAAATGGAATAAAGCAGCAGGAGGTAGAGCTCTGGTTGGCTGGGGGTAGCCTTTGTCCCACACAGCCTTTGCCCTCCAAAGCTGGCATTCAAAACTTCTCATGGAGTCCATTGCTCCCACCCATGGTTCTGGCTCTGCATTCCTGTGGCCTGTGGGATGTTGGCCTTCTACTTCAAGACGATGTCTCAGAGGCCCCCACTTCCCCAGTCACTCTTCTGCAGTAGAGTGGCTAGAGCCTTGCAGTACTGACTGATCCTGACATTTTGGTTCAATTAAAGATGGTCTGGGGTCATGGTCAAATTCAGGGGCAGAGCTATGTTCAGGGAGTTTGATTTTTTCAGGCAAATTCTATGCTGAGTATGTGCTGTTCTAGTTGCAGCCTATGACTCTATGCCTAACTGGGGAAATGCCATCCACCCATCGATCTATTCATCCATTAATCTACCAACCCATCTCTCCATCCATCCATCCATCCATCCATCCATCCATCCATCCACCCACCCACCCACCCACCCACGATCCATCTTGACTCTGCCCTTACCACTTTATTTATCTTGGGCAAGTCTCTTCATCTCCCTGAGTTTTAGTTGCTGCCTCTATGAATCAAATCTAATGGCATCTGCCTCAGGGGTTTGTCCATTTTGAATTGCCTGGCCTCTGGTGAGGAACATAAAATGAACTTTATTTTTCTTCCCTCTTGAGGAATAGACACATAACTAGAAAACTATAAAAAGACAATGTATAATCAGGAATTAAAGAGTGTGAAACAAAAGCAATGATAGTATAAACTCTTGCCTTGCTTTCTTTCTATCTCCTAAAATGCCCTGAGAGTTTATATTTAAATCCACTTTGAAAAGTCGAGTATCCCAAAATATATTTGAACAGTTCAGTGAGGGTGCTGACCCTCTATAATAGGCTCATTTGAAATGATCCCGCTTTGCTACTTCCTCTTCGAAAGATAAACAACAGCCCACAGTGACCGCTGTGATGTTTTCTTTTAAATCTTCCTTTCCAAATGTAGGACTTGGCCGTTGAACAATCACCCGGGGGCTGGCTCCTTACACAGGCTCTCCCTGAATGCAGGGAGCCCTAGCTTGGAATTCCTGGGGCCTCATTAAGTCCGTTGTGACTAAGTCATCTTGCCTGATGCTGAAACTGTTTAAAATGACTTGGCAGCAACCAGAAGTAAGGTCGCTCTGTTTTTTCTCAGTTACTCCCTCTTTGTAACCCCCACTTGCACGTCATGAAGTGAAAACATCTCACTTTCTGGATCTAGTGCAGGACAACCCTCTCTGTCTCCTAGGAAGCTTCACCCTAGTCTTTCTGGAGAGTTAAAGGAGAGGGAGACAGAAATCTGCCTTCTGTTGTTAATTTCTTTTTTGAATAAGACTTAACTCCTGGTAAAACCTCTTCCCTGCTCCAAGTCATTCTTTCCTCCCGTCCTCCCCCAACTCCATTTAACTCTTCTGCTCCATGCTACAGGCAGCTTCTGCCTCTGACCTGGCCTTGCCTCTGCTCTGCCCCTGTACTACTGCTGTTTTCCCAAGATGGGAAGGGAGTGGGGTGGAAAGGAGACAATCCCAGTCAAGGAAAGGCTATCAGAGGTTGACCACATCCCTGTTTTAGGGGCAGGAAGAAATCCTAGGCACTAGAGGAGTAAGAAAAAAACCTAATATTAAGAATCCTAGTCTGTGCCAGACACAAAATAATTTATCTGATTTGATTACTTAATTATACAATAATATGTAAATATACCTTCCTTTTAAGAAATTAGACCTCTATATGAACACTAAAATCTCTTCTTATCCACTATTAATCTATTCTTGTCACTTACTGTTCCTCAGAGGGAATCACTCTTGGTTTCCTGTTTTCTTCCCATGTATTTTTCTAGGCCCTGGTGCCTAGAGCAGTGCCCAGCATAGAGTGAATACTATAGGAATATTTTGTGGGTGTGTGTCTTACACAGGTGCCATGAAACCATAGATCTTGAGCATTTAGCTCCAGATCCCTCCTCTGAGATAGTATTTAATTTTATGAAAATGCTAATGTAGTTGATAATCCCTCTACTTATGAACAGCTAGGTTTTCCTGAGCATATAGGCAAGCATTTCTGTGGGGAACATACTAAGAAATGTAATTGCTTGGCCCCAGGGTATTAGCATTTATAGTTTTAATAAGCAGCTCACATATTATCTTCCAAAGTGATTGCACCAAAACACCTTCATGACAAAAGCACCCATTTGCCCAAATCCTCCCTGGCACTCGATGATGATGATAGTTCACATTTACAAAGCACTTAGCAATACTCCAGTTGTGTTCTAAGTTTTATACACACACACACACACACACACACAGTTACCCCTTGAACAAGGTGGGGGTTAGAGACACCTACCCCTACACAGTTGAATATTTGTTTATAATTTCTGATTACCCAAAATTTAACTAATAGCCTATTGTTGACTGAAGCCTTATCGATAACATAAAGTCGATTAACACATATTTTGTATGTTTTATATATATATATATATATATATATATATATATATATATATATATACTGTATTCTTACATTAAAGTAAGCTAGAGAAAAGAACATGTTATTAAGAAAAGCATAAGGAATACAATACTGTATGGATTTATTGGAAAAACCCATGTATAAGTGGACCCATGCAACTGTATGTATCTCAACTCATGTAATACTCATGATCCAATGAAGCAGTTCAATTATTCTCTCGGTTTTAGAGCTGTGGAAACAGAGCGCAAAGTGTTTAAATAACTTGATACTACCAAACTTTTAATTTATGCTAAACGACATCTGAAATGGTGTTGTTTCTCTCACTTTTCAGGTGAAGAAACAGTCTCAGACAGGACGTGACTTACCCTACGTCACATAGTCCATATGTAGCCCAGCCAGGTTTGGAGCGAGCCTGGGCACTCTATTTTTCGGCAACTGCATAGTTGTAAAGTGAACTGGGAAAAGGAGAGAAGGCATCCATGAGGTCAGAGGATGGGGGAGGGGTGGCGCCGCCGTTGCACAGCGATCTCGGCGCAGGGGTCCGGTCAGTGTCTCTCCGACCACCTAACTCGGTTGGCTCCCCGGGGGCAGAGGGCGCGGAGACCGCGCCGTCGCGCACAGCGCCCCCTGGCAGCCCCTCACGAACGCGCAGCTCGGCGCCCCGGGGCTCACCCGCCGCGGGGAGGGCAGGGAGCCGCGCGGGCCGCCCCGGCGCGCGGAGATAAAAGCGCACTGGCGGCGCGGCTGGCGCGATCTGCGCTTTCTCTTGTTGATTAGCACGGTCTGCCGGGAGCAGAGATGCCCGCGGCGCGGGGCCAGGCCACAGCGTGAGGGAGAGGGAAGCCGGGACGGCGGCTCCGCGCGCAGCCCCGCGCGCGGCTGGGCACTGCCCGCGGGCGGACCTCGGCCGCGCCGCCTGGGGATACCGGCTGCAGGAGGCGAGGGTGCCAGCAGCAGGCGGTGCAGCTGCCATGGGGCTGTGCTGCTGCAAAGACTGGAGGGGACACCTGCGAGCTCCCAAAGGTAACTCTCGGGTGCGCATGTGTGTGTTGGGCTCGGGACCTCTGCGCTCCCATGCGGGGCGGCACGCGCCGCCCGCTCCCTCCAGCTGGGGCTGGGAGCTGCCAGCCCTTCCTTGGGGACTGGTATGCCAGTTTTCCAGGGCCGCCCGACAGCTGCCTCAGCCTTGGAAAGGGCTCAGTTGAAGTTTCTGAACTTTGGAGTGCGCATCCAGGGGTTCCTCTTGCTCCCGGGCGCCGGCTGCGGCTTGGAGCCCAGCCCAGGGCGAGAGAGTTGCGGAGCGAATTGTGGGCGCCGGCTGCAGGTCCGCCAAGTTCACGGCTGGGGCGGAGGGGCACCTCAGCGCCCCGCCCTGCCCCGCCCGCAGGTCCTCTGCAGAGGTAGCGGGACCAACGCCCGGCACCGCCTGTGCGGCTCAACCACCCGGGTGCGGAGTCATTCATTCTCTCCTGCTTCTGTCACACACTTGGACCCTGACCCAAACAGGGGCCCTGACTCAGAGTTTTCCAAAAGTCGCGGCGGAACCTGCGAAGGGAGCTGCTTGTGGAATGCAGCGGCTGGGAGAGGGCTTCAAGCCGAGAAACAACGCAGAACTTTGGTGGCCTCCTAAGGTCCGACTTCCTCAGGCAGTAGCCCTTGCGAGTTAACCCTTAACTGAAACAATCCCTGTTGATTTTCGGAAACATAGCAGGGCATCCCTATACCGCAGCGCTTCCCAAACTCGCCTGACCCTAAAACTCACCTGCCCCCTGTCCCTTACTAAAAATTCAAATCTCTGGCCCCACCCTGACTGGACAGGCTCTGGCGAAGGGCCGGTGTAGCTGTGTGTTTAAGGACTTCCCCAAATGACTTCTGTGACCAGGTGAGTTGGGAAATCATGCCTGTAAACTAAAAGGTCAGGCTTTACCAGAATGAGTGCCAGGTCCTACTTCAAAGTATATTTTAGATACAGATAAATAAAAGGTATGAATATGCCGTGCAACTTGAAAGGCTCTTGTCCAGGTGATAATAATGCTACCACAAATGGACAGGTTTCACAAGGGTTTTGAGGTTTTTTTATTATACAAGGCTTATAACATGTATAATAAATAAATACAAAAAAAACTAAAGAGGACCCTACATTTAAACAGGACACATGGAGCAGAGAGAACAGAGCCCAGTTAATCTGACCATAGAAAGTTACTGTCTGTGGTTGAGCCTCTTTGCAGCCAAAACCAAATAAGAAATGTGAATAGTTGCATGGTTCTCATTGCCCCAGGGCAACAGTTTTCTTAGCATTTGATTTAAAAAAGAAAAAAAAATTGCATGTGGGGTTTCATGTTTGGAGGGGACTGAGAGCAGCCCTGTTTGGCTGTTCTGGTAGGGACTCAGAGCAGTATCTTGCTGCATGCTGACTGATGGTATGTCAGGGCCCAGAGCAGAGCCGGAAGGATTTCACTGGTGGGCTGGCAGGGCTGGAGCAGCTTTTGTCTTTCCTGACCCTTCCTCAGTAAACAAGGCAGTGGGTGGAGCCTGAGTCCCAGAAGCAAGGGTGGATTTGCAAGGTCTTGGTTAGGAAGAGTACATACCCAACTTACAGCCTCAGAAGGGAGCCAGGGGCTGTGGACATCAGGTTATACTGATGCAGGTAAAGAACAGGCCTGGTGTAGGAGTGTTTCCCAGTTTGCCCTCACCCTCCCACCATCTCAAGGCACAGCTAGCCACAGCAGCCTGGTAGTATAGACCCAGCCTAACGGGCTCATGAGGTCCTGCAATCTGTGTAAATTAGCAGAACTGGCCAAGCCTGGGACTTGGGATTAGAGAGTTTAGAGAGCACTGTGGTAGTGCCAGAGTGCACTTGCCCTATTCAGAGCTGGCAGCCAGCCACTGCTAGTCAGGAAGAATAGTCTATGGTTCAAGGAAGGCAGCTGTTTGGTTTATTTAATGTAAAATCTCCAAATGTTTAGATGTTGCCTCATTTAACAGATTTGAGCTCATGGTGGCCAGTCTGGGCCACTGGACCATTGTTCAAAATTTGTTCTGCCATAACAGGGGAAGGGGTTCCTTTGTCAAATAACCTTAGAAATGGTGAGTTATCAAAGTTGGAAAGGTTTTTTGCCTTAGGACTTCTCAGAGCCTTTAAGACATTGGTGTAATAGAATATCTTAAAGTCAGGTAAATTGTAGTTACAGTCTCCAAACCTTTGCCCAAGGAGCCAGCTTTTCATAGAGCAGCTCATATCTTGGAACACATTTGGAAAAATGTAGCTTTAGACATTAACCTATTCAGTTATCACAGTAGTGACACAGTACGTCTGTTTCCAAGGGGCCTATGTATATATGTGTTTCAGTTAAGAAAAGATCAAAAGAGTCCACCAGTCATTGATATAATTTAAATTTTCTCAAGACAGTCTATGGCCATGCTACTCTGAACAAGCCTGGTCCCATCTGATCTTGGAAGTTAAGCAGTGTTGGCCTGGTTAGTACTTGGATGGGAGACCACCTAGGAAGACCAGGTGCTGTAGGGATTTAAAAATAAATAATAAATCCCTTATTTATTTTTTTATTTAAAAAAATAAATAAGGGATTGAAATTTTCCCAAGACAATTTTTTCAATCAATTTTATTCTTGGATATTTCTGAGTCAGAACTTTTACAACAGAATATTTGACTATGTTGTTCTTATGTGAAAATTTACTTGATAAAGTAGAAAAGTTCAAATAATAAATTGCAAATCCCATGAAGAAAACAGCAAAAATACATCATGTGCCAGAGTCACCACAGTGGATCTAGTCATTATCATACCTTTAAAATCCCAAGTCTGGCACTCTCTTCAGGAGACAGCTGGTCCCAATAGTTGAGCAACTGCAGGTGGGCAGCATGGACCTGGGGAAGGCGTACCACAAATGCTTCTCTGTGTGATATGCTGTGACATTACTCACACCATTATATGTGAGACAGATGGCTGCAAATGGAGCAGTCTTGGGTCCCTGTGCCTCTGAAGACGCCAGAAAGTCAGTGAGCAGGGTTTGCTGTGTGGAGAAGGGTTACATCCTCCCCAAAGCAGAGGGCAAGTGTACTCATTCTTAACTCCGAGGACACTGTCTGATTTCATTATGTCTGGAAGATGTTTTCAGATGCTTCTGCTGTGTAGAGCTCTGTGATGGGTCTGTTCAGTGGCAAAGTTCATTTTCTTCAACTTTGCACTGTGGCTCAGAGCTGAGACTTGGAGGAAACGGTACAGAAGTACAGCGCAGAGGCAGCTTTTGTTCATGTCTAGGGGGGATGCAAGGGCAGACTTGGGCCCCTAAGACCTTTGAGGAGCACTTCATCCCCAAAGTCACCCTTCGTGCTCCCTGCTGATGTCAGCATTGAGAGCCCTTCTCTGTCTTCTGGGATCTTGCTCCTTGTCATGCATGCCCTCTCTCTCACCAACACCCTCACCCTTCTTTCCACTGGCTCCCCATCAGCCCACAAACCTGCCTGAGTCATTTATCATAACATTTTTTAAAATGTTTAAAATTTTTAAAATTTTAAAAAGCCATTCTCTTGCCTCTGTGTGCTCACAAACCTTGCCCATCTCTCCTTCCTTCCATCACTACTTCCCAGGAATAGTCTGTCTGGCTCTGCCTTTCCCTTATCACTGTCACTGCGCTGGACCTGGTGACCATTCCTGGCTCTCTGACCACCTAAAAATCCACCCCCACTGCCCTGCCTTCTTTCCAGGCTGCAGGGGCTGCCCCTGCCCAGGCCTTCTCCTACTTCTCCTTGGCTTGTCCCTTTCCCCCTCCCCACTCCCTCTAACACACCACATTTGGCTGTGAAGTCTCTTTGTTTCACCTTTGGAGCTCTGTCGAAAAGTTTCCCACAGGCATCTCATCCAGGGCCCTGATGATTATAATTGCCTCCAAGCACAAAGCCCCCTAAATCCTCTGTCATGCCCGTCTTTAGGCTGCCCAACCCCAGCCTGCAAATCCAAAACTCCACCTGAAGTCCTACCTTTCCCTTCTCTTGGTTTCCTGGCTCTCAGCCCTGCCCCTTGCTTCACTTCTCATGACCACAGTCTGATTGCTCCTATGATCCCGCCCAGGGTAGTGTCCCTATCCCTGCCCCCAAGGCCACTGCAACAGTTCTGCAGACCTTCATCACCTCAACTACACTGGCTTCCCAACTGGTCATCCCGAGTTCATCTTTGCCTCTTCCAGTCCACTGCCCAAGCCAGCATCCCATGCATGGCTCCTGTCACACTATGTCCTTTTCAGACTCGGCCTTGGCCCTATAGTGCCTCCAGAAAAAAGCTTAGCTTCTTAGACTTGCTGGCATTGGGTGTCCCCCCTCCCATCCCCTAAACTTCCCTGTATGACAGCCTAGACCTCGCTGGTTCCTGTATATACCACACCCTCTCACAGTACCTTCATTTTGGCCAAAGAGGTGTCAAGTCCTAGGAAAGGTGGCCTGTGCCTGAAGCTTTCTGATACCTTGTCCCATGGGCCCATTTCATTGCATTTTCTGGTGCCTGTTTGGTCTGGGTCTGTTGTCTCTAGCTGATAGTCAACTTGTCACCTTTGTGATTTGGCACCACACTTGGCAGAGAATCTGTGCCCAGTTAACATTGGTGAGAGAACAATGGGTAGAGCAGAGGGAGGGGAGATGGCCATGCTCACCTTCACCTGTTCATGTCGACAGATGCCCAGGAGATCCCAGTGGCAGCCTAGTTGGGAGAGTCCAGCCCCACTCTGCCGTGTACCTCTCTGCTGTGATAGAGTGAGGTGCTGGTTATGGACTCCATGCCCCTTTCTTGATGGACGAAGGGCTTGCCAGGATGCTTGAATGCCAGGGTGCAGAGGCCAGTAGGCCAGGCAGGAATGCTGCTGCTGCTGTATTCAGTGCTGCTTGCTGTCCTAGAGGGAGGCAGGGAGATGTGTGGCTGTTACTGGTGGGAATGACAGAACTGACTCTACTATGTTAATTCCTGGACAACCTCTGAGCTTACCTTCTTGAGAAGGTTCCATTTTTCATGAAGTCTTCCAAGAATGCTGATAGGAAGGAAGCTGCCCTCCAGGCTTCTGTTTGTTCATTTAACAATCATTCGTTGAGTACCCACTCCACTACAGGCCTTGTGCCCGGTATGAGGATAAGAGTTGGGGAGAACTCAGCGTCCGCCCCCGCTATGCTCATAGACTGGCCAACTGGAGAGCCAGGAAACATCAGTGACACTGCAGGCCAAGAAGAAATACAGGGAGACAAGTAAGCCTAGGTTTTCTGAGCAGACTGTGGGCTGGGTCCCACCCAGTCTGCAGGTTCAGAGAATACTCAGGCCTGCTGATGTCTGAGCTAGGTCTTAAAGGAAGAGCAGCCAGCCCCGCAGAAAAAATAGGGAAGGGCTCTCCAGGGCATCAGAGGTGTGCCAGGGCTGAGGCATCCCGGAGCTGCGATGGCTGGGCCAGCACAGCGGGGTCCTCCCTCCCTTTGCCGCTCCTTCACTGTGCTTGCTCCTAGGGACCTGCTGCTCACTCTTGCCCAACACATTCTACCCTCTTACTAGCAAATTTCAGAGTCACAGGTAATTTCCCAGTCCAGACCTTCCTTTGAGCACCAGAACCACTTGATGCCTTCATTAGATGTCTCCTGCTCTAAAAATAGGCTAAAGTTAATCAGGCTAAATCCAAATTCTTGATGTCCTTCTGCTCCAATTTGCTGTCACCAAGTCCTGCCAGTTCTATTTCCGGAATGCATCTGAATCCCCCTGCTTGTCTATATCTCATGCCAGCAGCGTGGTCCGGCCACCAGTATGCTGCCCGATCACGGCAGTGGCTTCCTATGGGTCTTCAACTTGGAAGCCACACTCTAGCCCATTCTCCAACAGCAGCCCTGTGACTGCAGGATCTCATTGCTCCTTGCTCACAAATGCTCAGTGATGCCAATGGCACTCACAGTGAACTCCTAGAGCCTCGGGCTGCAGGAACTGTGCTCAGGGCCCAGAGCACTAAGGCCTCCCATTCTGTAGCTCAGAGTTTGCATGGATCCTACTCTGCTTCTGAGAAGTGACCATCTTTGTTACTTCTTCTTCCCCATTCAAGTGTCCCAGGCAGCAGTCCTGTGGGTTTTTCAAAAAGGGAACCAGCGTTAGGCAGAGGATTTGGTTCCTTTTCCTAGCCAGGGGACCACAAGCCACCTGTGACCTCTCTGAGCCTCTGCATCCCCACTTATAAATGGGGACAAGCATGCCAACATCAAGGGTTGTCAGAAGGCCCAGTGACGGTCCTAGCTCCACCCCTTCCTAATTGGGTTACCACTCAGAACTTCAGTTTCCTCATCTGAACCAGTCAAGACAGATGATCTCTGTGGTCACTGTCAGCTTGAAGCTCGGATAATTCTCTGAGGAAACTAAGAACTGCTCTGTGCTCCTAACAACAGGACATTAGAATGCCTTCTTCCAGCTGTTCAGAGAGAAGCTCAGCCAGCAGTCATCTGGCTGGGTGTGGATGGTGGGTGTGAAACAGCAAGGTCAGCGACCCCCCTTGGACAAAGTTTATGAGCATGTCTTTTTTACCAGCACATAGCCATAGTCATCACTACTGGCCCCAGGGGCTTCGGCGGGGGTTTGGGGTGGCGGTTACTTAAGGCACCAGAGAGGAGCCAGTCCCAGGGAAGCCTGAAGTGCCTGACCTTGACCATTAGGGCAGCAAGCTTCCCAGAGAACTCAAGTCTTGAGCTCCCGAAGGGAAGAAGAAAGAAAATGCCTGTTGGGGTGTGTTCTCATCCTGTTAGTCTGTGGTCCTTACACCTGCAAGGGGATTCTGCTCCAGGAATCCTGGGGCCAAAATGCAGAACATGGAAATGAAGTGAACCCCTGAAATAGTTCTTATCCTACCTTTCCTAACCCAGTTATGTAGCTAATGCACCATCCTGCCTGAATTACATCTTTTGCTGGGCTCTTCCCACAAATACTTCATCATTAGACTCTGTTTCAAACAGCTTTATTGCAACACATTTCACAGATAATTCATCCATTTAGACTGTACCACTCAGTAGTTTTAGTATATTCACAGAGTTATGCAGCCATCACCATAATCTAATTTTAGAACATTTTATTGTCCCCAAAACAAACCTCATAGCTTTTAGCCTTCACTTCCTATTCCTGAGACAACCCTCACCTTTGTCCTACTGCCCCGGCAGCCTCTAAACTACTTTCATATAACACATTGTCTTTTGTGATTGAGTTCTTTAACATAGCATGCTGTTTTCAAGGTTCATCCATGCTGTAGCACATATCAGTACTTCATTCCTTTTTATGCCTGAATATAGTCTTAGTATGAGTATACCACATTTTGTTTATCCATTCATCAGTTGACGAGCTTCCAGATTGTATTTTGCTAGTTTTTTTTTTTTTTTTTTAACAAATTTTGTGTGTGTTCATGAGGAATGTTGGTCTGTAGTTTTCTTGCAATGTCTTTGTTTTGTTATCAGAGGAATACTGGCTACACAGGAGTTGGGAACCGTTCCTGCCTCTTCTGTTTTTTGGAAGAGTGTGAATAAACTGCCTGGTATTAATTTTTCTTAAATGATTGTTAGAATTCTTTAGTGAAACATTTTTGGGCATGTCGAAATTGTTCAGTCTCTTGTTAAAAGTTTATTTAGATTTATATTCCTTCTTGAGTTGATTTTGGTAATTTATGTCTTATAGAAATTTGTCTGTTTCATCTATGTTATCTAATTTGTTGGCATACAGTTTTTTTATATTATTCCCTTGTAATCCTTTTTATTTCTATACGATTGGCAGTGATAGCTGCTCTTGCATTCCTGACTTCCTGGTTTGAGTCTCCTTTTTTTTGGTCAGTCTTGCTAAAGTTAGTTAAATGTAGTAATCTTTTCAAAGAACCAACTTCTGTTTTTATTGATTTTCTCTATTGTTTTTCTAGTCTTTATTTTATTCATTTTCACTTTAATCTTAATTATTTCCTTTCATATACTTGATTTAGGGTTTTTTTCTAGTTTCTTAAGGTGTAAGGTCAGGTTATTGATTTGAGATCTTTCTTCTTTCATAATGTAGGCATTCACAGCTATAAGTTTTCCTCTAAGAACACTGCATCCCATAAGTTTTGATACATTGTGTTTTCATTTTCTTTTTGTTGTTTCTGTTGTTTCCCTTTGTTTATTTAGGACTGAATTGTTTAATTTTCACATATTTATAAATTCTAAAATTTTTTTCTAATTGATTTCTAATTTCATTTCTCTGTTGTTGGTGAATAATCTTTAATATTTTGTTTTATTCAGTTCTTTTAAACGTTTAAGGCTTGCTTCATGATCTAGCATATGGTCTATACTGGAAAATGGTCCATATGTGCTTGAGAAGAAAGTGTATCATGCTGTTAATGGGTGGAATATTCTATAGATGTTCGGCCTACTTGGTTCCTTAGGTTGTTCAAGTCTTACGCTTCCTTATTTTCTGCCTAGCTGTTCTATCATTGAAAGTGTCTTGGTGAATCTCACTTCAATGCTGTCCATTTTTACTTAAATTATACAGCTTTGTTGTTAGGGGCATATTTTTATAAGTACTAAATCTTCCTGTTGAATCTACTCTTCTATCATTATAAAATGTTCCTCTTTGCTTCCAGTAATATTTCTGTCTTAAAGTTTATTTTGTTTGATATTTGTATAGACATTCCAGCTTTCTTTTGGGTTTTGTTTGCATGGTATATCTTTTTCCATCATTTCACTTTCAACTATTTGAGTTTTTAAATCTAAATATGTCTCTTATACAAAGAATTTAGTTTGTTTTTTAAATCCATATATTAATCTTTGCCATTTGTTGGAGTGCTCAATGCATTTACAATTAATGTAATTACTGATAAAGTATATTTATATCAGCCACTTTGCTATTTGTTTCCTATGTCTCTATCTTTTTAAAAATTATTCCTCTCTTACTGCCTTTTTTTGGTGTTAGATATTTTTTATTGTGCCATTTTAATTTCCTTATGGTTTTTTTAACAGTATTTTTAAGTTATTTTCTCAGTAGTTCTTGGGATTATAATTAGCTTCTTAATTTAACACAATCTAGTTTAGATTAATACTACCTTAAGTTTAATAGACATTTTCTCTCCAATATAGCTCTGTTCCCTTTTCCTCATTTGTGTCACATACATACTAATTATATCTTTATGCATTCAATATGGTTTTATAAGTATTGCTTCATGCAGTTGGCTTTTAAGTCAGGTAGAAGGAAAGAGCTACAAAAATATATTTATGTTGTCTTTTACATTTAACTATATAGTTATAGTTATTGCTGTTCTCTATTTTTTGTGTGTGTGGATTTGAGTGACCATCTAATGTTCTTTCATTTCACATGAGGGACTCCCTTTAGAATTTCTTATAGTACAGTTCTGTTAGGATAAAAATCTGAATACTCTATTATCTGAGAATGTCTTAATTACTTCTTTGTTTTTGAAGGTTGGTTTTTTTGGGACATAGAGTTCTTGGTTGACAGTCTTTTCTGAGCTTTTGAAAATGTCCTTCCACTGCCTTCTAACTTCCACAGTTTTTGATGAAAGTCAACTGTTAATGTTATTGAGAGTGCTTTTTTCTTTTGCTTTTTTCAAGATTCTCTGTCTTTGGATAATTAGACTATGATATGTCTAGGTGTGAATTTCTTTGAGTTTATCATACGTGGAGTTCATGGAGATTCTTGGATATAAAATATTTTCAAGAAATTATTTCTTCAACAATTATTATTTCAGCTATTCTTTCAATAACTATTCCTTCAGATATTCTTCCCATTGCTTTTTCTCTCTCCTCTCCTTCTAGGACTCTCATAATGTGTATGATGGTATACTTGATGGTGTCTCACTAGTCTCTAGGCTCTGCTCATTTTTTCTTTATTTTTTCTTTTGCTCCTCAGATTGGATAATCTCAGCTGTTCTATCTTTAAGTTTACCGATGCTTTTTTCTGCCAGCTAGTGAGTCCCTAAAGTGAATTTTTCATTGTAGTTATTGTCCTTTTAAACTCCATAATTTTTTGTTTCTTTTAAAATTTCTATTCCTTTATTAGTGTTCTCTGTTTGAGATACTAGTGCCATACCTAGCTTTAATTCTTTAGACATGGTTTTCTTTAGTTATTTAAACATCTATATAATAACTGATTTGAAGTCTTTGCCTAATAATTCTAACATCTGGATCAAGGTAGTTTCTATTGACTTTTTTTCTTTGTGTATGGGCCACACTTGTTTCTTTGTGTGTCTTTTAATCTTTTGTTGAAAAGTGATATTGTAGATAATACAGTGTAGCAATTCTACAAATCATCATCTTTTTCACCAGGTGGTGATGGCGTTATAGCTGTTTAATTACTTTCTCAAACTAAATCTGTAAAATCTATAGAATGCAGCTACTAAAGGCTCCCCTTAACTGGTTTAGTGGTCAGCTAATGATTTGTCAGATATAATTAAATGCCTTGAACCACTAAGTCTTCTACCCTTCGCTAAGAGAGAGACAAACAGAGAAAGTGAGAGAGGGAGAAAAAGAGGAAGGGAGGAAGGGAAGGAGGGAGGTAGAAAAAGAGTGATGGGGGGAGAGAGAGAGAGAGAGAGAGCGCGAGCGAGTGCTCGGGTGTGCGTGTGTGTGTGCGCGTGCGTGCGTGCGTGCGTGCGTGTGTGTGTGTGTGTGTGTGTGTGTGTGTGTTGGAGCACACACCTTCAGTGCTTAGGTAGTTTATGACTGCCTTACTGTCACTACCTGCTGGTGCATGGACTCAAAGGTCAGCCAGAGGTGAAACATTGGGGACCTCTTCAGATCTTTCTTGCTTATGTGCACAGCTCATTGCCTTGTAGAAAGCCCTAGAAATATGTCAGAGCATTTCAAAACCCCTGATAGATTTCTCTTTTACCAGCTTTTCATTTTGGCCAGCTTTGTTTGCCCCAATTAGTATCACAACTTTAGGCAGCTGTAATGTTAAAGAATTATCACTAATGGTTTTTGACAAATGCCCTGGAGCTAGCTAAGGCTTTTCCACAGAGTGAGTCAGGTCAAATAATGACAATGCTCTGTAAATGTGGCTTTTTCAAGGAGTGGCAAGACAGATCAAGTTGTGACAATACTCTGGGATTTGGACTTTCTGAGATGCTAATTCATACCAAGGTATGTGGGCAGGTAATTAGATCTCTGGTCTAAGCCTTCTCCTAAACTTTACCCAGATGTTAAGTGGTGACTTGAATGTGAGTTTGGGTGCCTGAGGGCTTGGTCTCAAGGAGGCAGTGTGAGATGCTGGAAGCTCACAAAGCTAGGAGTTGGGGTGGTCTGGTTCTGATATCTGGCTCTGTCACCTACTTTCTGTGCAGCCTTGGGGACAAGTTACTTCTCTGAGCCAAAGACGGCCTTTGTCTGGACATTAGGATACCAGCAACCTCACCAGGTATGTCGACAGGTTGCTGCTCCACAAAAACATGCCCAATAATGGAAATAATTATTTCACTTGAGACTTAGGGTAAGATTCCAGAAAATGATGAGGCTGGGTTGGTTTTGTTGCAATAAAAGCACTTGCAACATATCATAACCCTCACTATATGCCAAGCCCTAAGCACTTTAATATAGGACTTCATTTAATCCTCACAATAACCCCCTAGTGGATTTTATTATTAGTCTCATGTTAGAGAGGAGGAAACTCTAAATGGGGTTTCCTGTCCCAGACTTGGGATTTTAATACAATTGCCTGGTAACATCTGCACTCCTAACCTGCACTCTGTGTTCATTTCATTTTAATACCACACAACTCAGCCAGGTGTTCACTTGGACAATTAGCAGTGGAGAACACTAAATTGGGAGTAAAATGAAAAGCCACTATGACCTTTACTAAATGAAACTTGGAACAAAAGGACTGGATACTTCCTAGTCAATATCCAATTTAGAAAGAGTCAAAGGTCAGTCACAAACCAGCAGCTTCTCCTTTGTGGCTTTTGCTAGGGTAGGGTCAGGCTGCTCTGAGGATCAGCCTCCGCCTACTCCCTCATCAGAGTTCCTTTTGAAGTGAGGGTGAGGAGGGGGTGTTCTTGCAGCCTGTCTTTGGAGCCGAATGCAGCCCTAAGCACAGCCTCTCTCTGAGTCTGCTCAGACTGTCGTAGACTGCAGGCTGAACACCCTCCCAGCCAGCTCTCCATGCAGATTCCCAGGAGCCTGCAGCACCAGCAGTGGGGAGATGTTCAATAACTTGGCACTTACCTTGACACACCGAGGCCATGCGAGAACAAGCACTTCTGTAGGTTCAGTTCAGTCTTTTATGACTTGAATGCACCCTGTCGCAATAAGTGATGTCACAGTGGCTACTGCCCACTGTGTGACTGTCTCTGTAAGTGCAGGGCACAAGGTATGGATCAGGAGCAGGTATGGGGCCCTCTTCACCTGCCCTCCAGCCTCCTCAGACTTCCCCAAAGGAGGACCCTCACCTAGCAGGCTATCAGATACCTTCTTGCCCAGGAGGTCTGCAGCTATGGTGGATATTCAAATGGCACTCACCCAAATGGGTAGAAGGTTGTAAGATGCTGAAATACTTCTATACCAGTTTATAAATTATTGCTACCCTCAGCCTTCCTGGAGCCACTCAGCCTCCCCACCTGTGACTGGGGGTTTATGGTTCACTTTTGTTCTGATTGGTCTCTAATCTCTGCAGAGCCATTTTTTTTTTTAGGCTTTCAAACACCACCCAGTCTGCTGTAGTAACTTCTGGAGTCAGAGAGCCTTTGAACTTGGGAGCAAGGAGAGATCTTTGAGGTTAGGTAGTTTTTACTTCCTCAGTTTACTATTGAAGAGAGTCATATAGAGAGAGGCCTGTTTCACTCTCCAAGAGCATAGGCTCATTTGGATAGAGCATTAGTCTCTTGTAGGTTTGGGGTACAGAGTTGGAGAACAGTATGAATAGCCTTAGAGTCCAGCCACCTTAGTTTCAAATACTGACACTGCTGCTTTGATCTGCTGTGTCTCTGGGCCTCCACAGGGCTGGGGGAGCCCTGCCTCCCTGGCTGCCTCAGTGCAGTGAGGGTGTGGAGGAAGAGGGCTTGTGTAGGATGAGTGCCCACCAAGACCAAACACTGTCTTCCTTATGACAGCTGGGAGACACTAGCATCTTCTAACTTAGCAAGGCCCAGCAGCTATGTCCAGGGCCACCTTCCTGCAGACAGGCCACTACCCCATCCCAGTCCAATTTGGGGAACAAGCAAACTCTTTTCTAGTAAAGGCCTCCCAGAGGAGAGTTAAGGAGAGCATCAACCACTTAAATTCTGAGTTCTGTCTTGATTTGTGAGCAAATCAGTGGTACTTACAGGTATAAGATGCAGGCTCAGAAGGATTGAGCTAAGAGGTCCTCAGAGATCACCTAGCTGGAACTTCTCATTTTCCAAATGAGTGTTTTTTAAGCCCCCAAAGAGGAAGTGACTTGCCTAAGGCGAAATAGCATGTAAGTGGCCCAGCAGAGATTTGTTACCCAGAGTCCTTGACTCTGACAAAGATGCCTAACTTTGTTCTAGTTTAGTCCATAAGAATTGAGGGCAAGTTCTGTGCACAGAACTGTGCTGGGCCAGTTATAGAGCAGGTATTGCACCTTCCTTATTCCCAAACATTTAATAGAGGACTGAAGCAGGACATATAAAAGTTATTCAAGGCAAGGATGAAGGTTGAGGGGGAGGGAGATAACTGATATGGGGAACCGCACTTTCATGCCACCTCTGACAGCTGGGTGGGTGCAGTCAGCCCCTTGGCCATAGCCCCTTCTCTGAATGTGCTCTATCAAAAATGATCCTCTATTGGATCAGCATTTTCAAAGTACCAGAAGAGACAAATTGGGCTCAGACTTAAGCCTCTCTACTTTGCCACAGGCCCAGGCCCCCTCTGTTGCCATGTCTTGCTCATTTATATTGACTCCACAGCCTTAGTATCTTCGTAGATTCACAGGGTCCGCAGGGGTCCCCTTTATGTCCACCAGGTTTCTCAGCTGTAGTTCATAAACATTTTATACATGGAACGCACTCATGCATTAAATAAACTGGCTTTACTTGGGAAGGAAGAGAGTGCTTACTGTGCTTGGCACAGTGCATGCTGAATCTAAGATTTCTCAACCTTCCTGTCTGGGAGGGTATAATACTGTTAGTTTTAGAGATGAAGACATTGAGGCTCTGAGAGGTAAATAACTTGTCCTAGGCCACCCAGATGTCACTGGTGCAGCTCAATTTGAATCTAGCTTTGAACGACTCCAAACTCCGGGTTCTTTTTCTCTTCCATTTGCTGTCTTTCAAGTCTCAAGAATTGACTTCTGGAAAGATTTCGGTTAATAATCCTTGACTGCTAGGACTGTAGGTCTTTGAGGTTTCTCTGGCTGTCTAATAAAGTGATTTCTAAAGAAAACCTAAGGACATCCTTCCTTCCTGTGCCCCCTGATCTGTGGCCCACAGAGCATAGGCAGATCTTGGAAATCCCTGGAAATCCGGGAGTAGCAAGCGCCAAAAGGATGTTGCAGCCCCTCCCTTTATTCAGAGAGGCTGAGGAACTGCTCCTTCCCAATAAACTCTGGGAGTGGGGGGGGGGGGGTGACTCTGGGAGAAATGAGGCCATGGGGCCCTGGAAAAGGCCTGGGTCACCCAACATCCTGCCCTGTGAGGCCCCATTGTCCTGGTCTGAGCTCCCAGGCTGGCCGCCCTCGCCACTGAACATTCATGAGCAGCCTCTAAGACCCATTCTGAGTTAGTGCTATTTGTAGAATCTTCTTAAAATACCACAACAGTGCCATTCACAGAGTGTCTGCACAGCGATCGATGGCGGAGGTTGGAACAAAGCTCTGCTGTGCTCAGCATCCAGTTCTGGCCTCTGCCAGAGGACACCCCCTCTATCTCACCGACAGGATGCTGGTGCTCTCTCTGTCCTGGGTGTGCTCTAGCGAGGTCCTGTGGGTTCTGCGCTCCCATGCTGGGCTGGAGCGGCTCTGGACCAGGCTGGCCAGCAGAGGGGGTGCAGAAAGACATTCAGCTGTCTGTAGAGGAGATGAGGCCCTTCATGTGGTCCACTCCACTAAGCCAGGCTCTCCATCCTCCTACTACTCAGCCCATCGTCAGGCCACACACAGGTTTGCTCAATTATAGCTGGATGGCAGGATGAGAACACAGAATCAGTAGGGAATCATCAGGGAGGGACCCAGGAAGATAAAGCCTTTCTTGTCCAGAATCAAAAGCTCTGGCATTCTCATTTCTTAGGTACTCAGTTTCATCAGGATTCTCACCAAGTGTATATCTCTTCCCCGACCTCAGCAGTACCCACAGTGCATTCTCAGGAACACTTACTCTTAGGATGTTAATAGATGCCACCATTAACTGTTTTTTGTGGTATCTGGGAGGTGCTGAGCAGAGTTGTTTTCTTGCTGGTGGACCTCAAAGAGCCTTTACCATGCTAATGAGCCATGCATTGGGCAGTGATTCCTCACAGAGCTGCCATCTGGGCAGTGATGCTCTGGTAGGACTTTTGTGTGTCCCTTCAGGATGTGGGTGTGGCTGGAGCCCTAAGCTGTGTGCCCATTCATTCAATAGATTTGACGACTTCTCAGTTTATGTCTTCTATCATTGATACCTAACCATGTGCTGCATACAAAAATCAGATGTCCCTCCAGAAGGACGAGCTCATGGTTGAACCTGCAGTGGGCCTTGCCTTGTGCCTGGCAGGATAGCGCCCTCCCCTCACTGTGGAAAGGCTTGGCAGCCAAGACCTAGCAGCTTCCTCACTGAGCAGCTATGACAGAAGTCAAGACTGATGTCCAGGCCCCTCCCCACCCCCCGTGCTGGGTTTTGAAACTTTAACAGGTCCCAGAAAGACTATTCCCTGCTAACAGCTGGTCATGAAGGACACTAGGTCATTCCCTGACTAGTGGCAGGGTCACTGTACACAACTGCAGCACAACATGTAAGTTTTGACAAGGGCTCTGCCTGGCAGTGCAAATCTGGCATGTGGGCCAGGTAAATATCCCCAAGATGGGTTTGGGTTCTTGAGGCACCACCATGTAAAGAACAACACCTGCCTCAGTGTTTGAGCCCTGGCAGTTGAACTGGAATCTGACCATCCTGGTGGCAAGCAGGATCACCCCAGGAAGCAGGTTCTCTGAGACAAGGAGGCCCATGTCATTTCCCAGCTGTAGGACTTGGCATTTCTGTGCATTGGTTTCCCCATCAGTAAAATGGGATCCATAAGGCCTAGTTTGTGGTTTGCTGTGAGGATGAGGAGCTGATGTAATCACCGTACCTGGCTGAGTAGGACCCCCTAAGGACAGTCAGCATCCTATCCTTAAGTGAATCACCAAAGAAATGGGAGGTATAGCAGTTTCTATGGTCTACCCTTATCCACACTTGGGGCTGTGAGCTCGCTGTAGACAGGAATGGCTGCTTGCCACTCTGGTGTCCTCTGCACACCCATACATGCATGGATGGCTGTCCTAAAAGGAGATGTAAGAAGCTGCTCAGAGTTACTCTCTGTGGGGAAAGGTGCACAAAACACTGAGCTAGGATGGAGACCAACTTTTAATGATGCATATGTTTGAACAGTTGATTTTGTTGATGATGTTTATCCTTTGTGCCCCAAAAGGCCAATCTTTCTGAACTCTGAATTTTCATGTCTGTTGTTTCTTTCCTTACCATCACTTGTTACTTCCTGATGCTGTCTATATGGCTGCCTGTATTAGCTTTCCCAATTCTTTTTTAACTACCTGTTCCAATCCAGTAGATACCATGGAGCCAGGGAACACAAATGTTAGAAATGCGTGTAAAACAAGAGTAAGTCCTTGAAGGTCAGTTGTTTGGCTCTTAAAGCCTGCTTTGGCTTTCCATTCATCATTTCATTTGTCCCTGAACTCTAGATGGATGGGGTTGCCAGATAAGTGATTTCTTGATAAATGAGGTGATTCCGTAATGCCCACGTGTGGGAGGGTCGGGCAGTTACCTGAGTGTGACTGTTTTTCTTGCTGTGCAAGTTAGAACCTTCAAAAGATGAAGGCTAAGCTGATGTAGATTCTAGCGAACAAAGTATTTTCCAAGGTCTATCTCGCAAGTGGGACTGAGTGGGCAGGAGGTCCTGAGAGGTTGAAGGAATTGGGGTTTTGCTCCCTGGCCCTGCCAGCTCTGCTGAGGGGGAAAGAACATAAAATGTCAGCTCTGGCCCCCTGGCTGAGTCTCCTTGGGCAGTTTTCTTCTGTAGAAAATGGAAAGATAGGACCTTTGCCAATGCTGTCTTGAGGCTTAAATGTGAGACTATATAGGCCACCATGTTGCATAACTTCAGGAGGAGGAGATTCACATAAGCTACAATGATAATCAGTGCCACCAGAGGGTGCCAGTTTTTAGACTACAGTGAGAATGGCTGCCTTGCGGGGAGGTGCCAGTTACTTAGACTATAATGCCTCCTGCAGTTGTGCTAGGAAGTGGTGTTCATTAACAGCGAAGTATAACAATGCAGTATTTTATGCCTTACTGTTAAATTGTACACTTGAAACTTATTGGATTTTGTAAACCAATGTAACCATAAAATACTACTACTACTACTACTACTACTACTACTACTACTAAAACCCTGAGTGCTTTAAAAAATAATAATAATTTTAAACAGTGAAACAAACAAACAAGAAAACAATAGTGAAGTATGGTATACTTACGTCAGGACACTAAGAGGACTCCTTCCCTGTCAGGTTGTTTAAACCTGGCCTCCAGGAAGGAGGCAGCTTATAAAACTAGTGTTGTTTTTTAAGAACCTGAAAAAATTGGGGTAAAAAGAATGTGGAGAGGACATTAGCTAAAGCCCTGAGGTCCCACACACCTGCTGGACGTGAGCTCACTGGCTTGACCTTACAAGACCCACGCAAGAGGAACGGAGCATCAGTGAGAGATCCATGGTGTCCATTTCAAATGAAGGGAATTTCTAATGTGCCCAACATAGATTCTGTGGCTCAACGAATGTGTGTGTGACTGGCCAGGGGAGGCAGAAAGGAACTGAGGAGATGGGTTCTGTGTGCGGGCTAAAACATTGGCGTGGAGTCCCGCGGGCTACAGACACTTCTCTGCCTTTCAGCAAGTCACTTTCCAGAGTCTCAGTCTCTGTACTCCATCCACCCTTCTCTCCTCTCCTTACAGGCCTCTTTGGCTACATCTGCCACCTGCCACCCGCCACCTCCAGGCTGCCCTCTGGACCACCCTTCTCTGTATCCCAGCCTGAGAAAGGAGGTTGAACTCATCTCTGGGGGAGGTGGAAATCAAAATGGAATTCCCTAGGAATTCCCCCTCCCCCACTCCTTCCTGCTGCCTTCCCCACCAGGAAGAGTGAAGCTGAAGTTTTGTAATGCAGAGCTGGGGAAGGGGCTTACAATCATCTCCATAAAAAAGAGGCAGGCCTTTCACATCGCATCCTCCTAGCCCCAGCAGTAAAGAGTAGATGTTTTTGTTGTTGCCAGTTTGCTTCCCCTCTTTGGCTGTACCTGCTCACCCTTGGCTTCTTGTGGACCAGGGCTCGTCAGCTTCATTTCATGCCCCCAGGTCCCAGCATGGTGCCTGACTGAGTTTACATGATGATAAGATCAAGGATTCAATGCACCTGTCCTGGGGGCTATATCTAGCCACCTGGAGGCAAATAAGAACTTGCCCCTGATAAAAGGAGAAATAGAGATGTAGGCCCTGGGCTAGCCGATATTCTTACTGGTGTCAGTAAGAATCTGGTTAGGTCCTTGGGTGGTAGTCAGCCCCACCCCATGCCCCCAGGCCTTCCCCTGTGATGTCAAACTGAGGGTGGGCCTGGGCACAGAGAGCCCTTAGCCAGAAAAGGGAATCAGGGCAGGGATTTGGTTTTGTTCTTTTCAAGAAGCTGAGCTTAAGCCCAAGGTGGGTATCATATGGGGGGTGGGTAAGAGGGGACACCACCAGCACATTTTAAATGGGTACTTATAATTACAAAGTGATTTTTATGTATTTTGTCTGAAATGTGCAATTTCTGGAATCTGAACAGGTGTGGTAGGATTTAGGGAACCCCCTCCTCCCACCAGCATTGGGCCCCAGGACCTGCCTTGGCTCTACTCATTTGGGGTGAGGAGTGATTGAGAGCCCTGGAGACTGATCCTTGTACTTCTTCTGGACTGCCACCAGGACCCTTCCTACCCATATCCCACCCACCCACCTCTAAAATTTGTGAGCAAGCTCTGTGGGATCACAGATTAAGACAGATCCTGTACTTGTCACCCCCTCCATTCCTCTCTGACTGGGTTATGCCACCACTTCTCCCCACTGGACATCTGCCAGAACCTCTTGTCTGTCTCCTGATCTCCTCACATCCTTCCAGGTGCACTGAGCCACACGAAGGACCTCAGGACTTTTCCTGCCTCTGGGCCCTTGCAATTACTGCTCATCCTCTTTCTCCAACCCTCTAAGCCCGGACCAGATCTGTGCAAGATAGCCAGCCCTTCTAGTCACTTAGTCCTCAGCTCAAAGGTCCCCTCTTCAGGTGGGCCTTTCCTGAACCCTGCTTTAGGAACAACCCTACTCTATCCCTGCTGCAGTCACCCTAACTGAGCTCACCTCCCTCCTTTGTCCATTTCTCCCCAGGAGAAACTCCAGGAGGATAAGGCCTTGCCTCTCTTGTTCACCCATGTACCCCACTCCACCCCTTTGCTAAGCACGGTGCTGGCACATAGTAGGGTCTCAAGGAGTATCTGTTTCCTCATTGAAAGAGGCTCACTACACATGAAGCTAGGCCAGGCCCAGTGTGCATTGGCCAAGCCCTTCTGAGCAGGTTGGGGGAAGACAGGGAAGATGGGGGAGTTAAAGCTCCTGGATGCAGGACAGAGCAAATTACCCCTAGTGATGGGGAGAACCCAAGCCTGCACTGAGAGAGAAGACAGTTGTAGGCGGAATGTAAGAGAGCATTCAAATACCAAAGTTAGAGTCAAAAGGAAAGTTTATTAGAGAAGGGATAACACTCCATAGACAGAATGTGGTCTCCTCAGAGGTAGAGAGAGCCTGAGAGAGACTCAGAGGGTCAGAGATAATAGAGACAAGGGTAGTGAGAGAGACAGTAAAGGCACTGAGAGGGACCCAGAGGAAGACACAGAGGGACCCTGAGAGTTCCAGGGAATTCAGTGTGTGTGTGTGTGTGTGTGTGTGTGTGTGTGTGTGTGTGTATGTATATATATATATATATATATATATATATATATATATATATATATACAATCCTTTAGTTCCTACGAGTTACAATTTATAAAGACTTTGTCTACCCATTTCCTTTGATATGGATATACAGTGGGGAAGTGTAAGAGCATGTAGCATGAAAGGCCTACTGGCCATTTCCAGCCTATTAGCCTTAAGTTCTCCATGGTTTTAGCCACAGGGAATGAACAATTTTATTTTGTGTAGGGCACTACTTCAGGACTGTTTTTCCTGTTTTCTCTTCATGGTTCTATGGTGTGGGAAATGGGTTGTTAGCAATCCCAGCAGAAATCTTCCTTTGTCCTGCAGGTTTCCTGTGGTCTGGCTACAGGGCTGATCAGCATATTGCAGCCTCTGAATAGTGCTTGATTTAACACTTTAGTTCTCTTGCCTCCTCTCTCTGTTACCAGGACCACCTTTGACCAGGATTGGCAATTCTGATACACATTTCATAAGGCTGCATAGACCATGCCAGCAGGATGCAGCCCCCAGACCCTCAAAGCAGCGACCAACTCAGTAAAGTATCCTGGTGGGCTCTCCCTCCTTCTCTAGTTCATTCCCTGTCCTGCACAGTTCCCTGGGGAACTACAAAGTGGATTTTCCCAAACCTACGACCTGTACATGAATGAGCCTCTGGTTTGGGGGAATCCAGGCTAAGACACGAGTTGCTATTGGGGAAAAACAATCTCAGCAGCAAAAGGCACCAGTTATTTGCATTCTTTACACTCTGTGAGCAGACAATGCTTTAGCCATTCATTTAACAGATGTTGATAAAGCACCCACCTGGAGCAAAGCACTCTGCTAGGTGTTAGGAGAGAGAGGCACAGAAATGCTTCTCATACTCCAAGAAGCCTAGGAGGCTGGAACTGGGGATGGACTGGAGTGGGTGATGGCTAGGCGTGGAATGAGGTGGGGCGCTGGATGTATACATCAAGCCTTCATCATTCACTAGATCCTGAGCTAGGGCAACTTATCCATTGGCTTCTGCTTCTCCTGTGCACAGCAGGGATGGTGATGTGTCATAGCTCCTACTTCCTGGAGTTGCTGAGAAGAGTGAAATGCAGTTGCTGAGGAGTGCTTAGCAGAACACTAGTTAGTGTGGGGGTGGCAGGAATAGCAAAGGCAGCAGCTGTGGGGCCTCTTATCTCTTGCAGCTGCCATGGTTTGTAAGATTGTAGAAATAAATTCCCCTGCACGGAGCCACTGGAGAGGCTGAATCTCAACTTGTAGAGAAGCTGGCGCTGAGTAGGCACTTCACAAATGTTAGGCCCTTTTCTTTTCTTAGAAAAATGAATTAAGCCATTATTCCTTCCAGGTTGGTCAGCATAAATCACATTTTTTTCATTTCTAAGTGCCAAACCCACCCCTCCTTCCCCACATTCCCCGACCCTGGAACATTTCAGAACCAGGTCTTCGTCTGACAATTGGCATATTCCATTTTAATAGGTTGCTATTTTTAGTTTTTTTTTTTTTTTTTACACAAAAGTTACTTTTAACTTCGGGGTTGGAAGGGGGCGGTGAGGAGTGAGGCACTGGCCTTCCATCAGTGGCTTTTCCATGTTACTGCTGCTGCCTGGCTTCTGGCCCCCCTGGGAGGTCAGGAGACAAGACAGACTACCTGGCCCGACCCAGATGGCTGTCAGCATGCAGATCTCAAAGTGTGGCCTCAGCCCGCCCTGTCCTGCCCCAGACCTCCTCGTCTTTCCTAGCACTTGCAGTTGCAATTTTGCATTTGTTTGTGATAATGGTTAAGGCCTGTCTCCACCACGCTGCATTCTCCAAGAGGTAGGGACTCTTGATTTTGTACTGCTGAGTTCCCATCACGTGGCACAGTGCCTGGCATATGGTAGACCTTCAATAAATATTTGTGAGAGGGAGAATGGGATAAGGAAAAGTGCGAGTGGGTGAGGGGACAACAGGTAAGGAAGAGGGAGAAGGAGAAAGGATGTTTAAGGTGGGTCCTGATGAGTAAAAGTTTTCTAGATGGACCAAGTGGGAAAGGCATTTCAGGCAGAGGGAACAGCATGTGCAAAGGCAACAAGGCACAAAGTGCGTGATATATCCCAGGAATAAGAAGTAAGGCAGTGTCTGGAGTGTTTGATGAGATGCGGGAGTAGCCGGCTCGGCTGGAAAGGTACCCTCAGCTGATCAGAGGAGCCCCAGTAGGAAGCAGTGAATTGAGATGTCTCCTGAAGGCAGAGGAAAGGGAGAGAAATATCTGACATTCACACAGTCCTCAGGCATTCCCCAGCTTGTCCCACCCTTTCTTCACTTCTGCAGTTGTCCCTATGAGAAAAATCCCAGCCCCAGTTCTCCTACGGGTGCTGCCTGCGGCTCGGTCAACATAGGTTCCCTAAAAACCCAAACATCC
The DNA here is from genome assembly GCA_004027375.1 of Macroglossus sobrinus. Taxonomy (NCBI): domain Eukaryota; kingdom Metazoa; phylum Chordata; class Mammalia; order Chiroptera; family Pteropodidae; genus Macroglossus; species Macroglossus sobrinus. The sequence continues at coordinate 110,755 of PVKZ01002117.1, forward strand.
CCAGAACCACAAGAGATTTCCCAGGGAGATGCTCATTTTGAGAAATGAAACTGCTATGGGGTTGGGCTGGCAAAAGGAGAATTTGGCGCTCAAACCATTTGGAAAACATTTGGGGCATTTTCCTACATTAAAAGTAGTCAAAGCCCATGACTTCTACAGAGTAAGCACATGAGCTGCCACCTCTCTTAATGGTGAAAAGAAACAGTCTTTATTCAGGAAAGTAATCTGTTCCCATGATGACACACTCGGACACGTCAGAGAGTACGTAGTGAGAAGCAGGCCTTGTGTTTCGGAGCTCCTCGCCTGTTCTCCTGAAGCAAGCACAGGTCCCCCTGCCCTGCTTGTCCTTTCAGAGATGGGCATGAACAGCCACTCCCCTGTGGGTACATGTTACTCTTACACAAATGCCAGCATATTCTTTACATTGTGCTTTGCTTTTTACCACATAGTAATGTATTGTCCCATATTACGTATTCCTATCACATTTTTTAGATGTACGTAATTTATTTAACCAGCACATTGTTTATTATTTAACTTGATGGACAGTTAAGTAGTTCCTAGTTTGTTCTTTTTTTTTTCCCCCATGCAGATGTTTTTAACTTCTATGTAGTGAAATTTTGTTATGTCTGTGTTTTGTATCACATTCAGACAGACCTTTCGTGCTTCAAGAGCATACAAGATTTCTTCCATGGTTGATCCTGGTTCTTTTGTCATTTCATTTTTCATCTTTAAATCCTGAACCATTATGAATTCTTATTTTCTTATGTGATATAAGGGTCCAACTTGGTAATTTTTCATCCTGTTGTTTCTATTTCAGTTATTAAATAATCCATCTTATACTTGCCTGTTTGAAATAACTCCTTAATTTTTTTCTGCACTCCCGTATGTGTTTGAGCCTATCTCTGCTTATATTAGGTAGTACCATGCTGTGTTCATTATTGTAGCTGTATACTTCGTTTTGATAATTAGTAGGGCTACTCTGACTTCATTATTCTTTTTTCCAAAAAATACATGTGCTGTTTTTACTTATGAACATTATAGACAACTTTTCTAATTAAAAAAATACTATTAGTATTTTATTGTGTTAAATTTACAGACTAAATTAGGAGGAACTGGCATTTTTGTTGTTTTCTTCCGTATATGATTGTATGCATTTGTTTCTTCTAATTATAAATATATTGTGATTTCTGTATATTGTTTGTGTCTGGCTACCTTCCTGAATTCTTATTGCTTGTAATGGTTTTCAGTTCATGGACTTCGGTTTTCCGCACATATAAATAGATAACTGACAAATAACACCACCACATTCTCCCCTCCAGTTTTGATAGTTTTATGTCCTTTCTCACATCTATTGCACTGGTGAATAGTTTCAGGAAAATGTTAAATAACAGTGGTGATAGTGGACATTCTTGTATTTTCCCTGGCTTAGATGGGAATGCTGCCATTGTGTCTCGACTAAACACAGTGTTGACTTTGGTTTTATCCATGTTGAAGGATCTATCCCTATTTAATAGAGACTTTTTTTTAAAAAAATGGATGTTAAATGTCAAGTGCTTCCAAGGTTTCTCCTCAGCCCCGGCTGCAGGTCTAATGTGCCCCAGCTAGCCCCAAGACTGCCCCTCCCTAGCAGCTCTTGGGGAACCAGTGCAAAAAATAAGGGCCACCTGATTACTCTTGTGGTCTCTGTACCCAGGTGCTTTTAGCTACAAGAAGCAGAAAAACCCACCTAACTGGCTCAGATAAAAGGAGATACGTTGTTCTCACTGACTAAGAAACCCAGATAGGCAGCTCAGGGAGGATGTGGGCTCTTTCTTCTTCACCTCTGCCCTCCTTGGCCTGTTGAATTTGCTCACTGGCTGGTCAATGTGGTCACAAGATGACCACCAAGCATCCCACAGAAAGGGAGGACATACCCCTTGATGAAGAGGATCTTTTGATAGGTCCTTATGTTGCAGAACAATTGCAAAAATCAGAACAGTGAGAAACCAAGCAGCACTCAAAGAGTTAGAGAATTCGGCTTTATTATGCAGGCAGTCCCAGAGGAGTTAGCACTCTGAAGATCTGGGCTGGAGCTCAGTTGCAACATTGCTAAAATAAAACTTTCTTGGCATGGACTGATTGGTTAAGCAGATTGGTTAATTTGTCCTCAGATGGTTACAAAGCACAGGGAGTTGCTAGGCAGCAGAGGTAGTTACATTTGTTGCTTAGAACAAACAAAAGGAAAGATGAGTCTTTAGTTAATTTTGAGTAAGGCCTATGGAGCAAGCATATCTACAGAAGCAGAACAAAGAGCTGATTAGCTTGTTGAGTGAAAATTTCTCTTCACTTAGAAGTCAGGGAGCCTTTCTCACAAGCCCCTACAGGGACCCTGTGTCTCAAAGGCTGTTCTCCAGTTTTAGGGTGGTCTGTAAAGTGTGACTATTTTTCATTTCTTTAAAAAGTGAATGTAATATTCTTTAAGTGCTCATTTTTAATGGCTATGTATGATTCCACCACATTTCTATATCTATTTTTCTAAGCCATTTTGGACATTACATGGCTTCTGAGATTGTACTAGGTTTTGTTGTTGCTGGCCAGGGCAGTTTTGAGTTTTGGAACACTCAGTTGGACTCTGTGGCCACTGAATTTCTCAGGCCAACAATCATTTCACTTTTGGTTCCAGCTCATCAAGAGATTCAATGGACAACCCAGAGAAGGTACGGGAACCCTACAAAGGACGGGGTACAGGGCAGCTGTGGGGGGCTGCAGCGGGTGCACTGCACACTGACTTCTGGGGCTCTAACCCTTTGCCCTGGGACCAAGAAAGTGTTAGAACGCATTTTTTCAATGTGTCTGATTTTCTTTACTGTCCTGGCCCTAAGGGAAGGGGAGTCAGTGAGGGCCTTCCTGTGGACTATCTCAGGGCCCTGAAGACAGATAGGCACCTGGCATACTCTGTTCAGGGGACTTTACTGTTTCCCTAGAGATAAAAGAAGTCTTCTCAGCATATCTCAAGGAGGATAGGGGCTGACATAACTCACATGCCCAGTGTAGTGACATTGGGTGCAATCTATGCTGGCCTCCTCACATCCCTGGCTGTATGCTGCTGCAATGGAGGGGACACAAGACACAAGCCACTGTCTTTTTTCAACTTAATCTCATAATTGACACCCTGTCACTTTTTGCTACATTCTTCTATTCATTGAAAGCAAATGACTAGGTCTAGCTTGCCTTTATGAGTGAATTTACAGGGCGTGAATACCAGGGAGCAGGGTTCATTGGGTGACATCTTAGAGTTTACCCACCACAGGGATGGAGCCAGGAAGTCAGACTACAGCCAGACTGCGTGGGTTCAGATTCTCAATTCTTAAGAGTAGGTTGTGAGTGGCCAGTACTTCAGAAGGCCAGCTGGCAAGTAATTTTCGGTTGATAACCAGGGCCACTTGGGAAGCTCCACTTTAATTAGTCATGTGGCTTGAGATGAATTTCTCTCTTCTTGTTTTCTTGTCTGTAAAATGGGTGCCATAACTGCATTACCTTATGGGGTTATTGTAAGGATATTGAGCTAAGATATTCAAAGCCCTTACAATGTTGCCCAGCATATGGTAAACATCTAATAAAACTTGGGTGTTTTTTAAAGAGAGGTTCCCTGCCACTTCCACAGAGCCCTCCATGTGTACCCCCAATAACCACCATTATTTATTGAACTCCTACCCTTTTCTAGGTACTGGACTAGTCCCTAGGGATACCAGGGAGACCAAAAGAGGCAAGATCTGTCATGAAACCTATGTTCCTTTAGCAGAGACACAATAAGCAAAGATACAAATAAATAAGCTAATTTCCAATAGTGCTGTGTTTTATAAAGGAGTATAAGAATCATCGGGCAGGAGGAGCAGTTACTGGACAAAGGTCTCACCTATGGAAGCTTTCTCTAATGGATGTTTGAGTTGAGGGCTGAAGGTAAGAGGAAGCCAGCCCTACAGACGGCTGAGAGAGTAACAGTCAGAGCACCTAGAGGTGCCGAGGTTCTAGTTGGAAGAGGATGTGCTTGAGGAAGAGAAAAGGAGGCCAGAAAGGCGGATGGCAGTAAGGGTAGGCAAGTGGAGGAGATGTGGACCTGGAGGCCCAAGGTCACATCAGAGTTGGATTTTATTCCAAGAGCAGTAGGCCCTCTGAAGAGTTTTAAGCAGATGTGTCCCATGGTCGATTCCTGAGGCTGTGTCCTAGGAGGAGTGGGTGATGGTGGAGGTGTCCACCCGGCTGGGCAGGGGGGCTGGCTTGGGCTTCCTTGGTCCCAGGTGTGATGGAGACACCATTAGGGTGGCGGCTGATTTCATGGAAAGAATCTAAAACTGCTGAGTTCAAATCCTGGCTGTGCCATTTCTCAGCTGGGTGGCCCTGGGCCACTAGATCCTCTTGGAGCTCCCATTTCCCAGTCCATAACACAAAGATGACAATGAACGTAGGGGGTACGAATGCACACATAGCCCATCCCGTGACTTCTTCACCAGAACCTCATGAGACGAGTTCAGTTACTTACTTCTCATTGATGAAGAGATGAAAACATAGAAAGACTATGTGGCTAGTAAGCACATGTGTAAAGCAGACTTCTCACACGGAGAGGAAAACCACAAGGCAGAAAGCCGGTGGGGCTGGGGCCCCTTGCCTGCTGTGGGAACCAGATGGACTGGACCCAGTGGTAGCCGGACGCACCTCCTGTACTCTGATCCAAGAATGCAGGGGAGGAAGCATGTAAAGTGGCAAGCGCAAGGGACCTATGTTGGGATTTCCCTTGTAGGAAATGCAGGCAGCCCCATGCACCAGCGGGGAGCACCGCAGGACTGGCCTGTTCTCCCAGCCCCGCCCCAGACAGTCCCGGCTGGGGTCCTGAGAAGTGCAGAAGTTCCTGGGGAGACAAAAAGGGCCTGGCCCGGCACCTGTGGGCAGAGCAGAGTACGAAGGCAGCCCACAGCCACAGCCGCAGTCTCTCCTGCAAGTTCCTGAGCTGCCTGCCTTTACACCTGGGTCAATCCCTGGCCTGACAAGTGCCTGACAGCTCTGCCTTCTACCACAGCCTCCCCACTTCCCGCACCATGCCCTTCTGCCCCAACAGGCATCTGAAGAAGAGCAGGCATCTACCCAGAGGTAAGTGGATAGCCAGGGTCAAGACTAGGCTTTGGGATACCAGGCCAAGGGATGATTAACCCTTGAGGAGCAAGTGGTGTTTGGTGGCTCCAGGTAGGTTAAGAGAAATGAGTGAAGACAGTAGGACACATGGGCGGCTTGGACCCCTGCTTAGGTTTGGAGCCTGGTCCAACCTGGCAGAGGTGGACAGGAGAGGCTGCCCTGGAGGCTACAGGAAAGCCCAGTCTCCATAGACATTGCTCAAAGCTGCACACATGGGCAGTCTCAGGAGGTCTGAGGGTAGTCATTCTTCCCTTCCGCTCCGCCCAGTCAAGGTTGTCTAAAAGCTATCTAAGCCTGTAGCCACCAGCCAAGTGTACCTGAAATGTAGGTAGTCCCAATTAAGAGGTGCTATTAGTACAAAATACACACTAAAAGTTTTATTTTATATATATATATATATATATATATATATATATATATATATATATACACACACATATACATATACATATACATATACACATACACACACAAACACATATATGTGTGTGTATACATATATATGTATATATATATATACACACATATACACATATGTGTATATATATACACATACATACATACAATAGTATATATATGTCAGTAATTTTTCATTTAATGTTGAAGTGAACGGTGCTATTTTGGAATAAAAGTTATTCAGAATAATTTTATCTATTATCTTTTTACTTTTTGATGTAGCTACTTAAACATTTAAAATCATAGATGTGGCTTGAATTATATTTCTCTTGGACTACCCTGCTCCAGACAGCTAGCTGTGTCCCCGCACTTGGTCTTCACCTGTGGGAATCCAGCTGTTTGGGGCCATCCTTAGAGCTCCCTGCTCCCCTGAGCAGCCAGTAGAATGATGATGGGCCCTGTGAAAAATCATAGACCGTAGCCGGTGTCATCTTTAAATCGTGACTTCTTTTATCTTCTTAAAGATTTTCTGTAAATCCTGGTGGGGGCAGACTAATCTAGATATCATTTGATTAATTACATCAGACTGACAGCGTTTTCATCTGACTGTCACAGCATGAGTCCCACAGGCTACAGTGGTTTACAAAATGCTTTCACATATATCCTTAACTCTTTTTTCTTTTATTTAAAAAAATTTTTATATAGTAAAGTTGAAAAATAAGAGTTCTTGTTCTGGAATCCCTGCTAGAATCTGTTTCATTTTGAAGTCACTACTTCTCCCACAAAGTCATTTCTGTGGGTGTAAAAAGAGACTCACAAAAGAAAGTTCTTAAATTCAGGAATTCATAGCGGAAGAAAGCCAGCTAGGATCAAGAAAAGCTGGGTTGTGGTCCTGGCTCTGTCACCTGGGGGCTGGTCCACTTGAAGGAGCTGAAGTAGCAGAGGGCGGGGCCAGGATAGAAGCCAGACTGGTTGTACAGCTCAGGCTTGTTTCTAAACATCTCTGAGCCTCAGTTTCCTTTCTTTTATAACTTTTTATTGAGATATAATTGACTCCAACATATTAGTTTCAGATATACAACATAGTGATTCTATATTTGTATATATTGTGAAATAATCATTTTAAGTCTAGTTAACATTCATCATCATAACATAGTTACAGAATTTTTTTTCTTATGATTGGAATTTTTAAGATTTACTCTCTTAGTAACTTTCAAAATGCAATATAGTATTATTAACTATAGTTGCCATCTTGTACATTATAGCTCCATGACATGTATTTTATAACTTATTTATTTACTTTATAAGTTATTTTAACTTACTTATTTTATAACATGACTTATTTATTTTATAACTGAAAGTTTGTGCCTTTTGACTCTCTTTACCCATTTTGCCTATCTCCCTCCCCCGCCACCGCCTGCCCAAGCAACCACCAATCTGTTCTCTGAGCTTGGATGTTTGTTTGTTTGTTTGCTTTTAGATTCCACATAAAAGTAGAACCTACTGTATCTGTATTTCTCTGTCTGACTTATTTCACTTAGCATAATGCCCTCAAGCTCTATCCATGTTGCAAATGGTAAGATTACATTATTTTTTAAGGCTGAATATTTCATTGGATATATACATTTTCTTTGGACACTTAGGTTGTTTTCACATATTGGCTATCATGAATAGTTCTGCAGTAAACATAGGGGTGCATATAAATTTTTGCGGTAGTATTTTCGCTTTCTTCAGATAAATACCCAGGTGTTGAATTGTGAGATCATATAGTAGTTATATTTTTAATTTTTTTGAAAAACCTCCATACTGTTTTCCATAGTGGCTATACCAATTTACACTCCCACCAACAGTGAACAAGGGTTCCCTTTATTCTACATCCTTACCAACACTTGTTGTCTCTTGTCTTTTTCATAATAACCATTATTCTAAGTTTCTCATTGCAGTTCCTTGATGATTAATGATGTTGAGCATCTTTTCACATACCTGTTGTTTGTCTGTATATAGCTTTGGAAAAATGTCTCTTCAGATCCTCTGTCCACTTTTGTGTGTGTTAATATATTTTGGATATTAACCCCTTATTAGATATATGATTTGCAAATATTTCCTCCATCCTTTTCTTTAAAATAGGGATAATGACACCACTTCCCTCGTGAATGCTCAAACTTCTAAGGCTCATCAATTCATTAATATCATGCCTACCTTAGAGTGAGTATTTTGTGTATGCCAGCCACCTAGCTGCTTCTGCTGCTGTTATTAATCTTTCATTTATCACAGATTCTGTCCATACCCTCCCATGCCAGGCATTGCTCAGCTTGCTGAAGTTGCTTATAAAACTGACACAGTGGGAGTGGGTAAAAAATAAAAAGTGTAAATAAATAGGTCATGGAAACACATAAAATATATGTGTATTGGATTATGATAAGTGCTATGGAAAAATTATAGTCAGGAATGGGTGTGGAGTGTGATGGGCATTGATTGCAGAGTGAAGTTTAAATAGAGTGACCAGGAAAGATTCCCCAGGGAGGTGATATTTGAGGAAAGACCTGAGGAGGCAAGGGAGAAAGTCGTGCCAGTGTCTGGGAGAACAGCTTTACAGACAACAGTAAGGGCAAAGGGAATGCAGATGCAAAGGCCCTAGCACAGGGGTGTGCCTGGATGTTCGAGGAATGGCAAAGAGCAAAGAAGAGAGCAGAAATGAAGTCAGAAGAGTAGCGGATGAGGGTTTGAGGGGTTTGGAAGACAATTGCAAGGACTTTGCTGAGAAAGGGGCCATTGCAAGATTTTGAACAGAGGGTATGAGCAGCATTGGGTCTTAACCAGGTCACTGATTTACTCTTTATCTAAAAACAATGCCAGAAAAGAACAATGTATAAGAAACATGGTTCCCAAGAGATAAGAAGCAAATGACATTAGTCCTGCACATGCCCCAGTTTACTGCCCTGAGAAAGTTTCTATCTAGGCTGTGATGCAGGAAGGGGAAACTGAGGTGGAGACAAAACTTAGAGACCTGGGAGACAAAAGCAGCTAGAGTTTTCAGGATACGATATAAAGGAGCAAAGAGTTGCTGAGAGAGAAAACTCCCTTGGGAACTCATCACCACGTGCACTTAAGGACATTTCACATTTTATTAATCTAAAAAAAAAAACAGTTTTTTTTTTCTTTTAGTGACTTTGTTTTTCTGGTTAGCAAAATTTTTTAAAGAGCTAGATAGTAAATATTTCAAGTTTTAAGGTTATATGGTCTGTGCTACAACTCTCCACCCTGCTGTTGTAAGCCTCTAGCAAGATTGACCATGGAAGGAAATAGAGAAGACACAAATTATCGGTATCAGAAATGAGAGTGGTGACATCACTAGAGATTCTTTAAATACTAAAAGAATAATAAAGGAATATTATGACCAACTTTATACCAACAAATTCAATGACTTAGATGAAACAAATTCCTTGAAAGATATGAATTATCAAAGCTCACTTAAGAAGATATGTGTGTGTGTGTGTGTGTGTGTGTATGTGTGTGTGTATAAATTGAATTTGTTCATTTAAAAAAACCTTCCCAAAAAGAAAAGTCCATCTCTAGGTGGCTTCACTAGCGAATTCTACCAAGCATTAAAGAAATAATACAACTCTACACAAACTCTTCCAAAAATAATGAAAAGGAATACTTAGCAGCTTATTCTGTGAGGCCAGCATTACCCAGATACCAAAACCAGACAAAGACATTATAAGAAAATAAAAGGGCAAACCAGTATTCTTCATGACTAAGTTGAAAAATTCTCAACAGAATTTTAGCAAATTGAATCTTATAACATATAAAAAGGATAATACATCATGACCGATTGGGATTCCAAGAATGTAAGGTTGGTTTAAGATCAGAAAATCTATCTTCAGTTCTGGTCAAAATGGCAAAGTAGGTAAATGCTATGCTTGCCTCCTCTCACACCCACATCAAAATTACAACTAAACTACAGAATATACATCATTAGAAGTCACCTGAAGTCTAGCTGAACAAAAGTCCTACAACTGAGGACACACAGATGAGGCCGTCTCAAGACTGGTAGGAGAGGCAGAGACACAAAACGGGCAGGTCCCACACCTACATGTGGTGGTTGAGAATCAGGAGAAATACCTCAGCTGCAAAGGTACCCCTGGAAGAGTGATGGATCCCAGCACCACACTGGGCTCCCCAACCTTGGGTTCCAGTGCTGGGAAGAGAAGTCCCCACAACTTCTGGCTATGAAAACCAGTGGAGATAGTGGCTGAGTGAGATGAAGGGCTGAGAGAGTCACAGACATGCCTTTTAATGGGCCCACATGCAGATCTACTCGGTGACAGACTCACTTGCTCTGAGATCCAGTTCTGTGGCAGCAGCTTAAAAGGTGCCAGGGACACATGGAGAAGAACCGAGTAGTCTTGCTTCAAGGCAAGGGCTGGAAGGGCAGCTTTCTCCCAGACAGAAGTGTTGGCAGAGGGCATCATTTCTTTGTTGAGCCCTCCTCTGCCTGGCTTGCAGACCCAGACAAGTGCCATATCTGAGTCTCTATCAACATAGCTAACACTAGTTGCCCCACCCTAGTGATTCCCCGAGATCCTGTCCTTCCCAACGTGTGCGCCCACCAAAGCTGCTTCCAGTAGATTTTCCATACAAATGGCCTGTTTTGGCTTATGCTGTGGACTTTTCTAAAATCTCTCAAAGGCACAAACCTAAACAAGCAACATCTGGCCTAGGTGTGCCCGTACCTCTTGCTGGGCAGTCCTAAGCCTGGCACTAGCAGCAGCCGGCCTCAGTTTACAGCTTGGCCTCTTGAGGCACATCCAAGCCAAGTGTAGATGGAGCCCATTTGCAGATTGCTTGGTGGCTCATGCCAGGTGGCCCCAGGCAGGGACCAGGCTATAGGTGAACTTGGCCTGCAGCATGGCCCTGGCCTGCACACCCAGTGGTGGGGTTTGGTCTAAGCTGAGCATTACCCAGGGTCCCATCTGAGGATGACACACCCAAAGGACAGAGTAGGCAGGCACCATAGTCCTGGTAAAGTAAATCCTGCTGTGTACTGTCAGCACCTGCACAACAGCTCCTCCACTGATCATGACCAGTCATCACAAACAATCAGTGTGTGTGTCAGTCCTTCTCATTGATGAGCCAATAGCAACCAAGGCTCAATGACACACATACCATAGAAGGGACATACCTGGAACACCTGGTTCAGGTGACAAGGGAAGGCTGTGCCACTAAGACACATAGTATACCTACTATATAAGGCCACTTAACTAAGACCAGGAGACATAGCAGCCCTAACTAATACATAGAAATAAACAAAAGTAGGCAACCAAAACTGGGCAACAAAGGGACATGTTTCAAATGAAAGAAGAGAACAACACTCCAGAAAAAGAACTAAACAAAATGGTGATAAGCGATCTACCAGATGCAGAGTTCAAAACATTGGTTATAGGGATGCTCAATGAATGTAGGGGAAGAGTAGATGAACTCAGTGAGAACTTTAACAAAGAGATAGAAAACACCAAAATGAACCAGTCAGAAATGAAGACTAAAATAACTGAAATGAAGAATGCCTTAGGAGGAATTAACAATAGGTTAGATGAAGCAGAGAATAGAAATGGCGTTTTAGAAGATAAGGTAGCAGAAAACACCCAATCAGAACAGTAACAAGGGGACAACATCAGGCATACCAACATTCACATCATAGGGATGCCAGAAGGAGGAGAGAGCGAGTAAGGAATTGAAAACCTATTTAAAGAAATAATGACAGAAGACTTCCCTAACCTGGTGAAGGAAATAGACATACAAACCCAGGAAGCACAGAGAGTCCCAAACAAGATGAACCCAAAGAGATCTGCACCAAGACACATCATTATTAAAATGCCAAAGGTTAAAGATGAAGAGAGAAGCTGGTAATTTCTTAAAAAGTTAAACATACAGCAAGAGAGCTTTCATAACACTGTCAACTGGTTTCTCAACAGAAACTTTGCAGCCAGAAGGGATTGGCAGGAAATATTCAAAGTGATGAAGAGCAGGGACCTACAACCAAGGTGACTCTACCTAGCAAAGCTATGATTTAGAATCAAAGGACAGATAAAGAGCTTTCCAGACAAAAAACTAAAAGAGTTCGTCAACACCACACCAGTATTACAGGAAATGTTAGAGAGACTCCTTTAAGAATAAGAAGAAGGAAGAATAAAAGATAAAAAAAATTAATAAAATGGCAATATCAAGCAACACTTACTTTAAATGCAAGTGGATTAGACGCTTCAGTCAAAAGATAGAATTGCCAAATGTATAAGAAAATGAGACCCCTACATATACTGCTTGTAAGATGCTCGCTTCAGATTGAAAGACACACAGAAACAAACATTTAAAAAAGAGAAAGACATGGAAACTGAAAGTAAAGGGATTTAAAAAGATGTTTCATGGGAATTCAAACAAACACAAATAATCTGGGATAGCAATAGTCATACCAGGCAAAATAGACTTTAAAACAAAGGCTATAATAAGAGACCAAAAAACAACAACAACAAAAAACCCAGTTATCCTACTTCTGGATATTTATCTGAAGAAACACAAAACAATACTTTGAAAGGACATGTTCCCTCATATGTTCATCGCAGCATTATTTATAGTAGCCAAGATATGGAGGAATGGACAAAGAGGTGGTCCATATATACAATGGATAATACTCAGCCATAAAAAAAAGAATGAGATCTTGCCATCTGCAACAACATGGATGGACCTTGAGGGTATTATGCTGAGCGGAGTAAGTCAGAGAAAGATAAATGTCATATGGAATCTAGAGAACAGGATAAAAAGTCAAACAACAGAAACAAGCTCATAGATACAGAGAGCATTTTGATGGTTGTCAGATTGGGAGGTGGGAGGAGCAGTAACGGGGGGAGGGGAATAAGAAGTGCAAATTAGTAGTTATAAAATAGTCATTAGGATGTAGATGCAGAGTATATCATGAGGAATATAGTCAGCAGTTTTGTAATAACTATGTATGGTGTCAGATGAGTACTGGATTTATTGGGGTGACCACTTCATAAGTATATGCCTAATCACTGTGTTGTACACCTGAAACTAATGTAATATTGTTCATTAACTCTAATTGAAAAAAAAAATAGAAAAATCTAAAAAGAAAAAACTCTTATCAATATAATTTATATTAACTAAAAAAATCACGTTATATCTTAATAGATACAGAAAAGACTTTTGACAAAATCCAACATTTATTCCTGATAAAAATTCTTAGTAAACTAGAAGTAGAAGAGAACTTCCTTAACCTGAGAAAAGCTGTCAGCATATAACCTACAAGAGAAATACTTAATGATGAAAAACTGAATGTTTTTGCCATAAGATGAAGAGTAAGACAAGGATGTCCACTGTTACTTCTATTTAACATTGTATCTGAATCTGTAGTCAATGCAAGTAGACAAGAAAAAGAAAAGGCACCCAGATTATAAAAGAAGAGCTAAAACTGTCTATATCTGTAGATGGTATGAGCACCTATGTAGGTGCACTGGCATATCCATGGAGAAAGGATAGTCTATTCAACAAATGGTACTGGAACAATGGACAACCATGTACAAAAGGGTGAACTTAAGTCTATACCTTGCACCATGTACGAAAACTAACGCATAGACCTAAATGTAAATCCTAAAACTATGAAACTTGTAGAAGAAAATCTAAGAGAAAACTTTTATGACTTTGGCTTAAGGAAAGAATTCTTAAATACAAATTTAGAAGCCCACTCAATAAAAGGAAAAACTTGATAAATTGGACTTAATCAAAATTTAAAACTTCTGCTTTTAGAAATACACATGAATTGAATGAAAAGGCACAGACTGAAAAAAATATTGGCAAAGCATATACCTGTAAAGGACTTGTATCCAGACTATATAAAGAACTGTCGTAACTTAATGTTGAAAAAATGAACAGCCCATTTAAAAAATGAACAAAAGAATTCAACACATATTTCACCAAAGGAGATACACAGATAGCAATTAAGTACATAAAAAAGATATACAACATCATTAGTCATTTGGGTAATGCAAATTTAAACACAATGCTGTACTGCTACACACCTATTAGAATGGCTAAAAGTAAAAAGGCTGACCACACCAAGTGTTAGTAAGGACGTGGAGGAACTGGAATGCCTATACACTGCTGGTGGGAATGTAAAGTGGTGCAATCATTTTAAAAAACAGTTTGTGGTAGTTTCTTAAAAAGTTAAACATACATATAAAAAAATATATACATAGATTAAACATACATGCATGAAAAATACATTGAAAATTAAACATGAAGACTTAGAGCTGGATCCTGCACAGGGTCACAGCTGGACCTTAGTGTCTGTCAGCATCTGGGTAGGGCAGATCCAAGTTTTGTAGACAAAGTTTATGTGAAACGTATATGATTGAGGTGATCCTCTTTAGGAAAAATAATTGAAAAATGAAAAATTCAAATTAGGTACAAACCTGTGTATTCATTTTAGATGAACAGGAAACCACAACACGTTCTTGCAGCCATGGACCTCCAGGTCCCTTCCCTTCCCTTCTGAGTCATCTTGAGACCCTTTTCCAGAAAAGCTTATGCAGAAAGGTTTCCTGGTGGCATCCAGCTCCCCCTCCCGCCCAGAACACTCAGCCATCCCAGCTCTCATAGTCCATGTGGTGTGGAGACCTAAAGATGCAGATCCACTGTCTGTGCCCTCATGAATGACCTTGGCAGCTGACTGAGTTGTGGGTGCGGCCTTTCCTTTCAACAGGTCCACACTGTCTCTTGGGATTCTGCTGTCTCTGCCACAAGCGCACTTCCTTGCCACCTCTGCAACTCTGCTGCCCAGTAGCTTCATGGACTCAAAGGAGCAGGGCTGTGTGTGTAGTGGACGGCTCCAGAAGGCAACCTAGGGCCCTGGCAGTCTTGTCTTCATGTTCACCGCCCTCCTGAGCTTTGGGCCCTATGGGCCTCTCCAGCCTGCTTTCTCACTACAGCCCCAGGCCTTGCTTCCAGTGTCCCCTCAGCAAGATGCACTCCTTCCCATGCCCCAGCCCTCAGATCAGCCTCATTTGTGTCTCTAGTCCTTAGCTACCTTTCTGTGAACATTATCAGCCAAACCCCTCATTTGTAGGAGATGGCAGGAGCATGAGGTGAGTCAGAGCCCAGAGCTGGAGACTTTGAATCCCTGACTGTACTATACATTAGCTATGTGAGTTCAAACAGGTTCTTTAATCACTCTGTGCTTCAGTTTCCTCATCTGTAAAATGCAGATAGTAATAGTACCTACCTCAGCATCGCTGTGAAGATTAAAGAATCCTAGGAAGACAAATTTATCTGTCAGTTTTGTTCATTTAAATGTCTGCAGCTTTTCAAAGAGTCCCAGGCATGTATCAAGCACTCAGTAAGCCTTTGCTCCTGTCTGGTTTCCATCCCAGACTTGTGGGCTCTAATAAGAACTATCTTGGGTATCACAGTTCTCACCACTGCCATCCTGTCCCCTTGGGAACATGGGTCCCTGGGACTCACCCCACTGGCAGACTGTCCTAGTTAGGGTCTGAGGCCCTGGGACCTTAGGCAAGTACATAGGCAAGTTACATATTACGGGATTTGCAGGGGGGAGGGTGCCATAGAGACAAAATCATTCTTGAAAATTTCTTTAATTACCTATGAAGTTTAGTGTAAATGGTCTATACACATCTTAAAGAATAATTCATTTACATGTGAAAGATTAATTCATTTACACATTAAAACATGAGAACCACTGGAACTACTTAGGGAAAAAGTCAGTTTGCAAACAACTGTCTTGAGTTTCCCCATCCATATTCTTTAGCTAAGGGTCTAATGTCTGGCTGTGAGCAGAGGCAGGTGCGGACTTCTGGAGTGGTTACTCTGGGTGTGAACTTTCTCAGCTGGCCTCAAATCTGAATGCTTTTTTTTCTAATAGTGCCACAGAATGATTTTAATGATTTCAGATTTATGTGGAAAAATAAGACTAAAGGAGAAAAGAGGAATCCCAATGTGCCCCAAAGACAGATGAGTGAGCTGTGAGGGACAGGCTGCAAAAATCGAACCCAAAGCATGGCTGTTGCTGAAAGGTGTTGGAGAGAGGGCTTTCTTGCAGCCCAGTTGAATAAAACCTAACCCGTGCCTGGGCTGAAGAGAGTGCTGTCAAAAAGGGCATATGGTATCTGCACAGGGGTCCCTGCAGTAAGCCTGTGTCTCCCTGTCTTGCAGGTGGTGCTGGGGAGCGGGAGAAGGTGCCGGCCAACCCTGAGGCGCTCCTGCTTATGGCCAGCTCCCAGCGTGACATGGAGGATTGGGTGCAGGCCATCCGCCGGGTCATCTGGGCCCCGTTTGGTGGAGGTACTGCCCGTAGCCCGCATGCTCGCCCTCTAGAACCCTTGCCTCCAGGTAATCATGCCCTTTGCCTCCCACTGGGCCTGCGGGACTCTGCTTGCTCAGGACTCCCTGGCTGTGCCTGTGCTGCTTCTGGCATGTAGGCAGTGTCGTCCTCTTCTGCTGCAGGCCCCCAAGAGCTCCCCGTCAGGTGCAACAAGAAAGCCCTGGCAGGGAAAATCAGGGCCGCTTTTCAAAGACATGCCCTCCTCTAACCAGATAGTCCTATGGCTTTTGCGTACTTGCCTCTCTGCATCAGACCCCTGCAGGACACTGGGAGTGAGTGAGGTGGTCTGCACATAGTCCAGAAGTGGACTCTCACGGGATCATATCAGATGCGTAAGTACAGCTTCCTTCTTGCTGAGCCATGTGCGGCTCTTGCACTGCCTACAAGACTCACCCCGTAACATGAAAGCTGCAGTTCCCATTTACTCACTTCTTCCCTTATTCATTCAAAACACTTATTGGATGCCTAAAATGTACTGGTTGCATTCTAGACACTAGGAATTCAGTAGTTAACAAAGTAGATGATGCCTCCACCCTCCCATCACCTCCTTTGTCTTGTGGGAGATAGATGGTAGGCATATAAATATGCCCCATGGATGTCCAGTAGTGAGAAACCCAACGAGCAAAGTAAAGCTAAGTGGGAGGACAAATAGGATGTTGTGTTAGAGGTTGTAGCCTAGCCAGATTAATGAAGTCACCAGGGGAATGCTGAGGGAAGAGCATTCAGGCAGAGGGACCAGCAAGTGAAAAGGCCCCAAAGACTTGGGGTTTAGCGATGGGTACAAAGGAATCTCAGGAAGGCCAGTTGGTCTGAGGGAGTAAGGATAAGAGAATGGAGGACCTCTGAAGTGACAGAAGTCACTGAGACCTTGGGGACATGACAGGGATTACAGATTACAGATTTTATTCTAAATTGATGGAGCATCAGGAAGGGATCTGAGCAAGAGACAGATACTACCTGACATAGATTTATAAAAAGAGCCCTCTTGGCTGCTGCCATGTAAGGGATAGACCATAGAGAGACAAGAGTGGATGCAGCATGCTGGGACAGTCATGAGACAAGGGTCACAGGGGCACAGGATGGCGTGGGAGTGGAGAAGACAGTGAAGAATGGTCAGCTGTAGATGGGTTCTGAAGGTAGAGCCGCCAGATGTTGCTGATGGTCTGGAAATGGGGTAGAAGAGAAAGGAAAGATGGTTCCCAGCTGTGGAGTTGCTGTCTCTGGAGGTTGGTATCTCTATGAAGTCATCATGAAACGAGCTTTTAGAAGGGGTTACCATGCTGAGTAGGCTGGGATCACTGATTCTCTGCTGAACGTGGAGACCAGGGGCCTTCAGGCTGGCTAGGTTCTGACCATAGGAGCCATGGATGTCCTCTCTCTCCCCACACAGTATTTAATTGGTGCCAAGTCCAGGCAGAGACGAAAGCTTATCTTTAGAGGCTCACAGCTCATCTGCACATAATGCATGCCATGTAGACTGAGCCTCTTCCTTCACTCCTCACCTCACCAGTTCTCCTCTTTCCTTCCTGGCTATGGAATTCCTGACCACTTTTCACAGAACCACAGATCTCTCATGCAGAAGAGTCATTATGACTTTAAAAGTCAAAGTTTTCTCCTTGGCTTCATAAATGGCCTCACACTGTTAGCCATGGCTTCGCTGCCCTCTGATGATTGCAGCGAATATGACCCATAGCCCCCGTTTAATTGGCCTGGCAGAACGCAAGCCCACCCAGGGATTTCGGCAGACTCTGCGTGCCTCCTGTAGTGCAAGGTGGTTGAAAGTGAACTGGTGGATCAGAAGAGAGACCAGAAGCAGACTTCCATACAGCTGGACTTTGCTTTATGACAGGTGACACCTTTGAGTACCAGGAAAAGAGAATATCATCATGATCCTGGAGCAGAGAAATATTTTTTAAAAATGAGTTCCAAAAAGCATTAATCTTTTAGGAAAATACAGACAAATTGTGTCACATAAAATGAAGAGCATCTGTTCTTTAAAACATAGATTTAAAAAATGAAAAGACAAGCTATAGGTTAAGAGAAGGTATTTGCTACATGTACAACCATCAAATGACATCTCAAATTTCTAAAAACCAATAAGGCAAAGACAGACAAGCCTGCGGAAACACACACACGAGACTTGTACAGGCCCTTCGCAAAAGAAGAAGAACTCATGGCCAAAGAACATAGTTGGTGGTGCTCAACTTTATTACGGAAATGCCGATTTAACCACAACATGATTCTTCTACTCACCCACCAGCATGTCTGAATGAAAAAGATGACAGATTCCAAGCAGTGATGAAGATAGTGAGCTATAGACACTTGCATATTCTGATAGGAAAGTCGTTTGGCAATATGCAAAAGTCAGCACTGTGCACACCTGTGCTTCAGCAGTTCCACTGCTAGGCATGTCCCAAAGAGAAATATGTGCACAGGTATGCCTGGAGACTTGTACATGTCACATGTTCACAGCAGCCATACTTGTGACGGACTGATGCCAACCAAGCGTTTAACAACAATACAATGGATAAATTAATACATTTCATTCTTAGAAAACTCACAACAGTGAGAATAAGGACATGGTCACACATGGTTTACCTGCACTCAGTGTGCTGGTTCCCCTGCCCAACCATTTTTCTTTCTCTCTCTGTCTCTGTCTCTATCTCTGTCTCTCTTTCTACATCTTTGTGTTTGCTCAGAATAAGGACCCTTTGCAGAAACACATGTAGAACCCAGATTCACCCCTCCTCCAGGCTCCCCAGCATCGATCAAACTTCTCAGGCTGTGCTATCTGCTGAAGAACTTGCAAGAATTATAATATGAACCATCATCAAAGGCGCTTATCTCCTTTTTACCAGAAATAGAGAGGAAATGCAGAAATCCCAGGGGTTAGTGATGGCAGACATGTCTGGGCAAGCATGGGCACTCACAGGTGGGCTCAGTCAGCCTCTGGAGGTTTCCTGGCAAAGCTGTTATTAGCCCCAGTTCCCTTGGAAAGGAGGCTTAGAGGATCAGTGCTTCTTTCACTATTTAATAACGGAGCCCAAGAGCCCTTTCAAGCATGTTTGTTCTGGCAGAGAGTGGGCTGCCTCTGACAGACACGAATGGGCAGTGTTCCTGCAGCAGTTAAGGGAGAGCCTGGGCGTCCTCACAGAGAAAACTGGGGCAGGCCAGTGGGTCGGGGGAACCTGTTACTGGTGATGGCCTGCTAAGGGTGGCCCTGACTGGACTGTATTTTGTCTGGCCATTCATTGATTCATTCCTTCATTCAGCCAGTTAGTCATTCACTTGAGAATATATTCTAGGGGTGGGGGAAATAGCAATGAGCAGGAAAGTCAAAGTCCCTGCCCTCATGGAATGCATGTTCTCGTAGAGGAGACAGATAACAAAGATAATAAAGCTCACTCTAGGTTGAATGAGCTCAGTGGAGACAGATGCAGTGGGGGGGGCAAGTGGGAGAGGTGGGGGGGAGTGGAGTGTTGGAGATTAGTGACATCTGAGCCAAGGAGATGAAAGGGCGAATTAAACATATCTTAGCAGAGAGTTTGAGGCAGAGGCAGGACTGTCCATGCTGGAAAAGTAGCAGAGAGGCCAGGTGGCTGGAGCAGAGTGTAAAAAGGGAGAGAGGAGGAAACAGGTCAGAGAAGTAATCAGTAGGTGGTAAATCAGTAGGGTCTTGTACTCATAATGGTGACTCTGGTTTTTCCTCTGAGTGAGGTGCCATTAGCAGGTTTGAACAAAGGAATGGCAGAGCCTGACTCAGGTTCTAACAGGATCCCTCCGGCTGCCATGTTGAGAATAGATGAAAGAAGGCAATGATGAAATAGAGAGTCCAGTTGGGAACTTATTACACAATCATGTAGGTGAGAGATGATGGCAGCTTGGCCCAGGATGGTGTTGGTGATGAGAAGTAACTGATATATTTTGAAGAGAGAGCCAGTAGTACTTCCCTGTTGGAATGGAAGAAAGGTGTAAGAGAATAAGAGAAGTCAAGAGTAACTCCAAGATATTTTGATCGAAGCAATTGGAAGGATGGATTAGCTATTAACTGAGATGAGATAGACTACAGAAATATATTTGTTTGGAAAGTGGATCAAGATTTCATTTGGGCCTTAGTCTGAGATACCTGTGAGAAGCTCAAGTTTAGACATCAAGCAGACAGTTAGACATTTAAGTCTAGAGATTTAGGAGAGAGGACTGTGTTGGAGAGCAAATGTAGGGTGCCATTGATACACAAAGGGGTTTGAAACCATGAGGATGGATGAGACACCAGGAGAACAGAACCAGGGCTGAGCCATGTTCCCTGGTAAGAAGTCAGGGAGCAGAGGAGAAGCCAGTAGAAGGGGCTGGCAAGGAGGGCCAGTGAGGGAGGGCAGCTGGGAGTGAGTAGGGTCCCTGAGCTAATGAAGAGAGTTTCTAAGGAAGGAGGAGTCGTCAGCTGTAGCACGCACTGCTGATACATCAGTCAGAGAGAATGGATATTGAAAACAGTTCATTGGTGACTTGGACAAGGGTGGTTTTGATTGAGAGCTGGGGATAAAGCCTGAAAATAGTGGGTGTAATAAAGGATAAGAAGAGGGGAATTGGAGTGTGAGCATAGCTAACTCAAGAAATTTCCTGTAAAGGGAAAAAGAGAAATGGGACAGTAGCTAGAGGGGAAAGTCAGGTGGAAGGTTCTGTTTTATTTTAAGTTGGAAGACAAAACAGCAATGCAAAAGACTGATGGTGCAACAGAGGGAGAGGAAAATTGCTGCAGCACCATTATCTCTTGTGGATATAGATGCAAAAAATGCTCAACAAAATACTTACAAATTGAATCCAGAAATATATGAAAGGATTATACACCATGACCAAATGAGATTTATCCCAGGAATGCCACAATGGTTTAATACCCGCAAATCAATTAGTGTACTACATCAATAGAATAAAGGGCAAAAGCCATGTGATCATCACTGTAGACTCAGAAAATGCATTTGATAAAATTTGGCACATTTTCATGATAAGAATACCCAGTGGTTTAGGGATAGAAAGGAACTTTCTCACCCTGCCAAAGGGCACCTACAGAAATTCACAGATAATGTCATACTTTATGGAGAAAGACTGGATACTTTTCCTTTGAGATCAGGAACAAGACAAGGATTCTTACTTTCAACATTTCTATTCAGCATTGTACTGGAAGTCACAGTCAGAGCAATTAGTCAAGAAATTGAAATAAAAATTCATTAAAATTCAGTTAGATTGAAAAGAAAGAAGTAAAAGTATCTCTATTTGAAAATCTTAATAAATCCACTAGAAAACTATTAGAATTATAAAAGTTCTGCAGGACAATATATACAAATCATTGTATTTCTATACAGTAGCAGTGAGCAAACTGAAAATAAAATTAAGAAAACTTTTAACATCCAAAAGAATAAATACTTATGAATAAATTTAAAAGAAATACAAAGTTTAATACTCTCAAAAGGACAAAACGTTGTTGAAAGAAATTAAAACCCAAATAATGGAAAGACGTTTCATGTTCATGGATCAGAAGACTTGATATTGTAAAGAGGGCAACAGTCTCCAGTGGATCTCAGGACTTCTGTGCCCAGCTCCAGGAACGAGGTCCCAGGAGGCCCCATCAGGCAGCACCTCCCAGCTAGCTCTCTGTGAATGAGGAAAGAAGAGAGTCACAGTATACCCAGGGCTGCCCAGCTTACATGGGCGAGTGCTTGCCTGGTTATCTGGAGAGAGCCTGCAAACCCTTGAAAGTGGGTCTTATGTGTATAGGAAGGTGCTTAGCAAAACCAGTTGCATTGAAGTGTGAAAGGGGGCAGAGGGAGCACAGGTTTCAACACCAGGCTGTGGTCTGGGTATAACCTGGTTCTTCCCCATGTTTGTGTGACCTGGGGCATGCCACTTATCCTTTCTCTGTGTCCTTTTTTTCAAAATGGGAATAAGAATATCTTCTTTGCAGGATTGTCATGAGAATCAGAAGAGAAAGAGGGTACAAAATGCCTGGCACTCTTTTAGTACTAAATAGTTCTTATTTATTCAACACAGATCACCTGCCATGTACAGGCAGGGGACATGACAGGGAAGAAGAGATCAGACAAAGCTTCCACCCTACTCCTCAAGATGGACAATGATAAGGACAGCACATCACATGGCATGGAGCAGTGGTTTTCAAATGTTAACTAGCATCAGAGGAAGGTTTGTGAAAATAGACTGCTGGTTCCACCCACAGAACTTCCAACTTACTTGGATGAGGCCCCAGACTTTGTATTTCTAAGTACTGCTGGTCTGGGGCCCACATTTTACTACTGTATTTTAGAAGGTGGTGAGTTCTATTAAAAGGCAAAAAAAAAAAAAAAAAAAAAAAAATAGAGCAGTTTTAAATAACAGTGGTGAGTATGGCCCTAATGAAAGAGTGGTATTCAAACAAAGTCTTGAAGAAGGTGAGATAGCGGGCCAAAAGGATGATGCTGGAAGTGTGCTGGTCCATGACAACAGCTTAGGCAAGAGCAGCAAACATCTGATGTGGTCTTGAACCAGCACCAAGGCAGGTAGGTAGGAGGGAGTAAGGAATGGGGCCAGATGGGTAGAGACCTGATGGGTGAGGCCTTGTGGGCCTGTGTAAGTACTTAAGCTTTTACTCCTAAGAGAAATGGGAAAGGAAGCACTGAAATGGGAAAGGAAGGCTTTGAGCTGAGGAATGATGTAATCTGATATATAATTTTAAAGGACCACTTTGACTGCTGACTGGAGAGGTACAAGGGATAGCCTGGAGACATATATGTAGAAATCCAGGCACGAGACAGCTCCTCTTTCTATGGTGGGTTGTGGTGAAAGTGATCAGATTCTAACTGTTTCGAAAACAGGACCCACAAGATCTGGATGTGGGTGTGAGGGAAAGGGAACAGTGAAGGTGGACTCCAGGGGGCCTGGCTGAGAGCTAGATGGATGGAGTTGTTACTAACAACAAATAGGAGAAGATTCAGTGTAGAGCAGATTTGGGAGGTCACAGCAAGGCCATAGCTCCGTTTAATCACTTTTGAGTTTGAGATGCCTTTGAGTACTTAAATCTGTCAGAGATGCTGAGTGGGCAGTTGGATGCAAGAGTGTTGGGGATTGGCATTAGTGCTCAAAAATCAGTATGGCATGGTAACTATCCCACTTACAGGCCAGCCAAAACTACCAAGCAAAGCCCAGAAGCTATTTGTCCCAGCCTTACAAGCAGCAGCATGAAGTGATAGTCCCAGGGAATGGTGTCCCTGACCGGAGTGACCACTTTGTGTGGGGAGGGGTATGAGGGGCCAGATAGCAGGCCTGCAGTGACCATCAGAGCCTTGCTACCCCAGCCCAGCTGTGCGGCTCCAAGCCTCTGCAGACTTTCCACTGACCTGCCACAGCCAATTTTCCTGCCCGCAGGTTCTTCAGAAATCATAGGGGAGAGGATGGAGCGGGTACAGATGCAGCTCCCAGAGGCCACAAGGCAGGACACTTGACATGGAGAAAATCTCAGCCTCAAGGCAACTTGGAGGGACACAAAGCAACCTTTTTAATCCAGCTAGTAGTGGTTTTAATTGGCTGGAATGACATCTCTAAACGGAGACTTCAAGGCACAATCAGGTCAGAACACAAGGTCACTGGCCCCTGCCTAGGCTGGCAGTGGTGAAGCTTGAGATCCTAGTGGACCATTTCTCCCTAGTGCTGCTTCACCATACCCCAGCTTTTCTGGAAATTCAAGAAAAAGGAGTCTATTTCCAGTTCTCCTGAAAGTAACCTGGCAGGCCAGGGGGCCTTGGACCTTTCCTGGCATTCCTTCCTAAAGGGAAAAGAAAGGAATGTTGCTGACCTGGCCTGGGCTTTGGGTCACTAAGCCAGCAGAAGGAGTACTTGAGCCTCATTCTGGTGCCCTTAGCCCATTCTAGTAGGTTCTGAGGGTCCACATGCTAGGTGGCGGAGGCAATACCCTAAAAGTTTTGGACCCTGTCTGAGCCCCAGGCTCATAATGGGCCTCTTCTGGGCATAGGGGTTGGCTCACAGTAGTCTTGGGCCTCCTTCCCTGCACCGCCGCAGGAGCCTGTGAGCTTAAATCCCGAAGACAGGGGAAACGGCTCCAGCCACAGTCCCCACTGACAGGAAGGCCAGGGAGCTTGGGGCTGTTTACCAGGAAAACAGAGGCCGAGAAAAAGTATCTTATCTTGAGAGAGCCTGGCAAGGCAGTGAGAATGATTTACAGAGAGTTGCTCAGGAGAGCAGGACGCTAACTGTTCAACTGCCTTTTACCAATTTTGCTGGATCCTTTACATCCTTCTTCTTTCCCAGCAGCTGTGATGGGAATGCCCTGTCAGCTTGACTTGCCAGGCTTCAGTTTGCACCAAGTAGAGCTTAGATCACAGGCCACAAAAGAGTGCATCATGGTCACTTATCAGATAAGGCCAGTGCAGGGTGTTGTACCAGCCATGCACAATGCATCAGCAACCCAGCCACAAGTGGAGAGGTTGGGTAGATAGAGGTAGCCACTAGCCAGGACAGCTAACGTTTATTCAGAGTGTCCTTGTGCTGAGCTCTGCATCTCGACTGACCCTCACCACAGCCCAATAACAGAAACCAGTCCTGTTATAGCCAGCCCCTTTACAGGTGAGGAGATTGAACATCAGGGAGGTCCAGGTGATCTGTCCAGGTCACAAAGAAGTAGGTGGGAAGCTGGCATTGTAACCCAGTTCTGATAGAGCTCAGAGCCCTGGTGCTGGATGCGTGCTCTGGAGAATAGGATGCCTGGAGACCTTCTGGTGTCCTATGGTTCAGTTCTCTGGCCCTCAGCTTCTTCCAGGCAGCCTTGGCCCTCCACGTCAGGCTGAGGAAAGAGTGAGGGATCTCATTCTTGCCATGTGTTAACTCTTGCCAGGGGTTACTGTATCAAATTACATTGTAGAAGGAAGCAGAGAGGCCCAGAAAGGTTCATTAGTTTGCCAAACTGCAGCCGACTGCCAGGGTGAGCACATCCGTGGGTTTTCTGTTGCCAGGCAAGCTTCAGAGCGCCTGAGCCTCTGGATCTGAGCGGTCTTGATAGCGGGACAGGGGTCATGGGGAGGCAGTCACGGCTGAGGACTGAATCAGTCCCTAAGGTCTTGGACCCAGGTCCTGTAGGACACATAGCTCGGAAATAAGGGCCACCTCAGCTGAAGAGGTCACCTGCTTGTGTGAGAGAACAGACCCTCAGCCTGTTTCCTGGCCCTACCCCCAAGAGGGCAATTTCATGACTACCTCTGTACACCCACTTCCAACAGATCCCTTGGTTTAAAACGACCCCCAAGGTGGGGTGGGTGTTGTCCTGGCCAGAGCGTAACCTAGAGCTCATTATAACAGTGTATGTCAGACTCCAGAGCCTTTTAAATGTGAGGCAGCTGCAGACATCCATCCATAGGTGGATCTAGGGCGAGTATGGAAGGAATTCCTCAGAGGTCAGCAGGTCCAATTCAGTGACAACACAGGTGGGAAAACCAAGGCTGCAGAGGAGAAAGCAAGTCAGCACCAGGGCCCACCTGCCCACCTGAGAGAGTCTTACTCTCCAGAGTAAATTCCTCCACTGAGCTTGAGCACCCTTCTCTTTAATGTAGACAGAGCTGCTCAGACCCAGTGGGTTCCTGGGCCATGGGAGCTCCAGGCTTTTCTGGTAGGTTTAGGGCAGGGCATTCCTGGGCTTGTGGCCCCCTGGCACCATGAACTGCCCTTCCATCTTCATATTTACCTGAACTCTGGAAAGAGAGAACACTGAAGTTCCCCCACACACAACACATGTACCTAGGGCTTGGGAGGACTTCAGCCCTCATGCCACACTAGTATTAGGGTCAGGACTGGAGAGCCTCATTAGTCTGGGGCACAGAATTTAAGGGGGCACCAAAAAAACTCAATAATCAGTCAATATTTTACTCTAATCATTTTAAAAACACAAACCAATGCTCCTCAAATCTATTAGTCTTGTATTGCTGCTGCTCTAACAAATTGCCACAAATTTAGCAGCTTGAAACAGCACAAACTTAACTCCCTCACAATTCTGGATGTCAGAAACCAGAACTTAGTCTTAGGAGGCTAAAATCAAGGTGTCAGCAAGGCCGGTTCCTTCTGAGGACTTCAGGGGAGAGGTTGTTTCTTGCCTCTTCCATCTTCTGAGGGCTGCCCACATTCCTTGGTCGTAGCCTCATCATTCCAGTCTGCTTCCCTCATCATGTTGCCTCCTCTTCTACAGTTAAAACTTAAACAGTGTGGGGGTTAAGGGCACTGACTTCCAGGCAGTAGAAAATCCACATGTAACTTCTGACTCCCACAAAACTTAACTACTAATAGCCTGTTTTTGACTGAAGCCTTATTGATAACATAAATAATCGAGTAAAACGGGGTTCCCCCTAAACCCTTCCCTACAGTATATGTTATATACTGTAGTCTTAAAGCAATCTAGAGAAAAGAAAATGTTAGGAAAATACATTTACAGTATTTATTGAAAAAAATCTGTGTATAAGTGGACTTGTACAGCTCAAGTTATATTAAGGGTCAACTGAATAATCAAATTTCCTTCTGCCTCCCTCTTATAAAGCCCACCTGGATAATCCAGTATAATCTCTCCATCCTTAATTTAATCATATCTAAAAGTCCCTTTTACAAGGTAAGGTAACATAGCCACAGGTTTCAGGAATTAGGATGTGGACACTTTGGGAGCCTTTACTCAGCCTACCACATTCATGATAAACAAAATTTTAAATAAAGACAGAATCTGTGAGTGCGATTAGTCTATACAAGTACAGGGTCAGATCCTGTCTTTAAAATTCTGACATTTTGTTCACCATGGATTTTTTTTTTTTGCATTAACTTGTATTTTTAAAAATATTGCAGAAAATATTTATCTTGATCACTGAATTTTGCACCTGTGGTGAGTGCCTCACTTGCTTCATCTTAGTCCAGGCCCTGCTTAGTGAGAGCAAGAGTGGCCCTGCCCTGCACACTCAGCTTTCAGATGAACCCCCACCCCTTTTAGCCCTAGGGTTCCCCTACACCCCTCTCTTACAGAATTCTGTCCACAGGACCTCTATTCTTCCTGTCTGGTGTTGCATAGGCGAGGGCTTTGCTTCTCTTTCCACCTGCCCTCCTGGTGTATGCCTGAGGCAGTGTACCCATCACAGTCATCACACTTTAGAAGTATGGGATGTTTATCGGGACAGAATCCTGCCATGGGAAGATCACAGACTTTGCAGAAAGAGCATTTGGTTTTGAATTAAAGATCTGTCTCTTACTAGCTATGTGACCTTAGCAAAATTACACCTCTCTGCGCTTCAGCTGCATCTTCTGCAAAATGGGGACATTAATTCTTATCTTTCAAGGCTGCACAAGACACCTTCTGTTTAAGTGGCGCTGGACGCTGCTGATTCCAGGCCCTGCAGAAGATTGGAGTCCTGAGCGCCAGCTCTGAAGCCGGCAGCCCAGCTTTAGATCTGGCCTTAGCACTCTTCTAGCGGGGCGACCCACACCTAGTTACCTGATCTTACTGAGCCTCCATTGCCCAGCCTGGAACACCTGCCTCCCCGTCTTCGGGGAAAGGGAGCTCCTAAAGCCAGTCCTTGGTAAGGAAGGAGGGACCCATCCATGGGAGTTGCTAGTATTCCTAGGGTGCGTAATAACATGGGGCATTAGGAAGAGGCGGGAGCAGATGTTCGAAACCGCAGGTCTTCCTTGGTTTCAGCTGCAGGCTTGGCATTTCAGGCACTCCCAAGTCCCGGGCCTTTCTTCCCTCCCTCCAGGGTCCCGGCCCGGGGCGGGCGGGCGGCGGGCAAGCAGCTACCTGCGCGCGTGCCGGGCATTCCTGCCGCCGCGCCGCCGCGCCCGGGCCGCCATGGGCCTGATGCCGGCCGCACGGGCCTTCTCCGGGTGCCGCGCCTGCCCGCGGCCGCCCTGCCGCCTGCCTGCCTGCTGTGCGCCCGCCGCCCCAGGTAGGGCGGGACGGATGCGGGTGCCCCGCGGGGGAAGCGGCGTCCTGCGCCGAGCGCGCGCCGGAACCCGGGGCTGGAGCGGCGGGCTTGGGGAGCATCACGCATGCGTGTTGCGGGACCAGCCGGGGAGCCGGGGGAGTGCGGGGCTGCCTGCGCGGGACCTCGAGTCGCACCGGGGGAGCGAGACGCGAGCGTGTCTGGGGACAGAGACCGAGGCCTGGAGTGGGCGCCCCGTGTGCGGAGGTGGAGAAGCTGAGGCAGGCAGGGAGCGAGGGCTTGCAAAGGACACCCCTCTCCCCCACCACTGAGGGGACTAAGCGGGGTGCGCACCCTGGGCTACTGACCCCAAGCCCACGGCTCGCCCACTTTTGCCTCCCTAGGCCTCAGGCCACTGTGCGGGGCTTGAAGCTGGCCTCCACCCACCTGGAGGGCGGGCGGGATCACCTCTGCCCTGCTCTGGACCCCGCAAGATGATGTTTACCTATGGTAGTTTTCTCTTTTGCGTGGTTTTCAGCCTCTTGGTTGTCAAGGGCTGGATGGGCAGGAGGAGGCAGAGAAGGTTTTCAGCAGGGCTGGAGGGACCGGTGGGTTTAGGGTTTTACAGCCACCAGGACAACTCTGAGGCTCTCTAGCACCTAGAGCAGACCTGGCAAATGGGCACAAGTCCAGGAGTGATGGAAGGGTGATTTTACAAACCATGAGGTGGAAGCAGGGAGAATGGGACTTGTTTTGGAGAGAGGAAATGATAGTAGGAAGGGATCACCCCAAGTCTGGATCTCTGGAGAGAATTTTAGATTTTCCTCATTGTGTCTGCTCAGAGGTCTCCAACCTTCTTGGCACCAGAGACTGGTACTCATGAGAATTTAATGCCTGATGAACTGAGGTGGGGCTGAGGTGGTGATGCTAGCACTGGGGAGCTGCAAATACAGATGAAGCTTCACTGGCTAGCCCACTGCTCACTTTCTGCTGAGAGGCCTAGCCCCTAACAGGACACAGACCAGCATTGGTCCATGGCCCTGGGGTTTGAGGACCCCTGTTCTACCTGACTGTGGTCTCCCTGTCCCCACAACTGGAGAGAGCCCTAGTATCTTTAGAGCAGGCCTGAGGTATTTCTGCTCCCGGATCAGCTCCAAGAGGGAATCCCATCTGCCTTTCCTGCTGGAGGGCCTCTCCATCAGACCTCTAGGTCGGGAGAAGGCCATGTTTATCAAGTACCTGTTTTAGGGTGCCTGATGTGGTAGGCTCTCCCATGGCTGCTCACAGCCCCATTAAGTGGCAGTGACAAGGCTTAAAGAGGTTGAGGTCACTCAGGACAGGAATCTGAGCCAGCTGACTTCTCTGCCTATAGAATTCCTGCTCCTGCATGGGATTCCAGGGAAAGGGGAGTGAAGGCCAGGCTTTGCCAGAGAGCTGGCATAGGAGAGGCCTGGCTCAGTTCTGATCAGGCCTGTCAGCAGGTTCATCCAGAGGAAAGGCATCTTCTGCCAGTTTCCTCTCTGGTGGCAAAGCCTGTGCTTTGTGAAGAGCGTGGGCTGGGACCTCGAGGAACCTGCATGCTGGCTGGGTTTCCAGGGATCTGGCAAACCTTCTGGAACTGGCTCTTGGCAAGGCTCCCCCTGGAAGATGTGCCAAGAGGGCTGAGGGAGTTCAGTGTGCCTATTCCAGGCCCTGCCAGGCTCTGCCAAAGAGACCCTGGCAAGGAGAATGGCAGGCAAGGCCCCTGGGTGAGAGAAGCCAAGACCTGTAGCTTGAGCACCGGGTGCCTCCAATAGGAGGATAGTTGGGAAGGAAGTCTGGAAGGCTGAGCTGGAGTGAGGCATTCTCATGGGACTCCCCAAGACATCTTCCTTCAAAGGGTGGCTTGGATGAGAAGCCTGCACAAGGTGTCATGAAAGGCTCTATGTGGCCATGCTGGGAATGTGGGCTCAATCCCATGGCTTGGTAGGTTGGGGGTGGGGGGCAGGGTCTCAGGGCAGCCTCTAAAGACTGGTATGATCATCCCCATTTTATAGATAGAAAAACTGAGGCCCAGGAAAGGGGCCGCTCTGCTCCTCAACCACTTAGCCAGGATATGTACCTAGACCAATGCAGATGTAGATAGGCTTGGAATCAGTCTTTATGGCCTTTGGCCTGCACCTTTAACTTCTGCCTGTGTCCCCGCCTCCACCCCTAACCCAGCCTTATGGTCAGGCTCAGCACTTGGAGGACTTCTGGGGAAACTAATCATTTCCCAGAGTCCCTGAATATATGGGGTGAGTGCTCAACCTTCACTCAACCCCCTCAATTTCTGCTCCAAGCTCAGCACTGATTCAGATGAGAGAGGGAGGTGGTCCCTGGGAAGGGACCAGGCAGAAGTGACTGTCTGTGCACTGGCTGTGATGGAGGCCTAGGGAGAATGAAAACACTGTGGTTGTGCTAGAGGGAGGGTCTGAGACAGTTCACATAGGAGAGGACGTCTGAGCTCTCTCCAAAAGCTAATAAGAAATTTGCACAGACTAAAGAGGAAAGAGGCTTTCAGGTAGAGTAACCTGTGCTCTAAGCCCAGGCCAGGCAGCAGGAAAGCAGACATATTCAGGATGCTTAAGTGGTGGGGAAAGCTGAGGTGAAAAGGGTATGTGCATGAGCTAGCAGGTGGGCACAGAGGGTGCAATGCCAGGCTAGCGCCCTCCCTTCTTAGAGACCCCTCTGCTCATGGGCAGTTACCCCTGTATGTCCTCAGCCTGCTCATTTAAGACCTTAGCAGATACCTCTGGATCACGACAGGCATAACTCCCCATTTCGACCCTCTGTGGGTCAGGACACCTCTTCTAGTTTATCCTGACCCCATTGTCCCTGGGGGATATCTGTGGCCAAAGCAGAAGAGGTGAATACCTGGCAAAGCCACATGAGTGAAGTGTGAGGTGGGTGTGGTGGGGACTGCAGAGGATAAGCAAGTGCACAGACTATCAAAGGGCACAAATGTCGCTGAACTCTGCCAGTGTTGCTATTTGGGAATTTGGGCCTGGTGTCACCTGATATGTGGATTTTTCAAAAGAAGCTAGGGATCCAGATTTTTATATGAAATCTCTTTAATCAACCTCTATTAATTAAATAACTAACTTAAAAATGTTTCAAACACCATTATCGCCCATTGTTGAGCAAAGGCGATTGAGCCCTGAGTGAAACAAGAGGTAGCAGTGGCTCTGTGTATCCAGGACCAGCCTAGGCCACTTGGACTGGGCAGAGAGGCCTGGACACTGTTAGTGGTGGGCCCTGGGGACTCCTTGTGCAGGCTTCTCAGAGCTGCCTCAGGCAGCCACCATGCCAGTTTGTGGCAGCATCAGCCCCTGTGCTCAGGGTTGTTGACAGGTCCCTCTGCCCCTGTGGTCCCATCTGTGCACAGGGGCAGCTAGTCTCTCTCACGAAGTCTCAGAAGGCCTGTAGCTTTTTCTTTCTTGTCAGTATTGTAGTCTCTACTTACTTCTGCCTGTTGCCCAATGACTGCATCTTTGGGAACTAACTGCTGGTAAGGAAAGACCAAAGAAACACAGGAGCTAGTCTGTGAGTGGATATTATCACACAGGTGTCCATGCACCAGCGTCCTGAAGAGCAGCATTGTGGCCTAGAACATATTCTGGACCTGGAACCAGACTGCATGGGTGCGAACCTTGACTCAGCCACATGCTGAGTGAACTTGGGCATGTCCTTAAACCCCTGTCTCTCATTTTATTGATCTGAAATATTAGGGTGATGATGATGATGGTGATGATAATAGTGGTAATAGTCCCTAAGTTATCAAGCTGTGTGAGGATTAAATGTATTGATATATGTAAAGTGCTTAGAACAGCACCTGCTAACAGAAGTGGTATATGTTAGCTATTTCAACACTTTCCTCATACACACATGTACATACACATGCCCCCCCACATGCACATAAGCATGCACACATTCGTGTACACACAAATGCACATATGCACACACAAGTCCACACACACATGCATGCATGTATACACATACATACTTCTTCCTAAAGCTTTGATGGCATCACTGGGTGTGTTCTATGTGGGCATGTTTTCTAGAAGGGTGTGTCTTCTTCCCCCAGATTCTGTGTACTTTGTCTTTGGTTGGGCAAGGTGAGAAGGTACATTCACGAAGCCTTACTCTGTGTCAGGCACTGTATTAGGGACTGCTGTATCCTATTGCAAAATAGTCATTCTGCATGGGGAGCCAAGTAGGCTCCCTGATTCCTGCCACTGCTCAGCACTAGGGGAGGGATTGAACCTCTTACCCGCTGGCTCACTATCTGGGTCTCAGGATTCCACCTGCCTAGGCTGCATCTTTCATGGACCACAGAACTGCCTGGACAGAATAGAGCTGTGACATCATGCCCCTGGCATATCCCCGAGGCCATCCTGCAGGGAAGGTCTCTGCATTATGGGGAGGATGTCAAGCACTCCAGAGTCCTTGTGGAGCTTAAGGCTGGGAGAAGGCGGTGTATCCTGTTACTCTCTCTGTGGGATTGAGAGCTTTATGGATCTCAACTCCTACTCTTTGCCTGAGCCAGGAAAGTCTTAGTCCAGTTCCATGTTTTGTTGTCGCAGGTTTTCTCAGCCAAAAGTTCCTCTGCCTCTTCCTCTTTCCCTCTATCCTTCATTTGCTTTCTTGTCCTGTATTAAATATTTGGGGTCTTTTGCTTCCTAATTTTTTTTTTTGCAAATGTAGCATCAGAAAAATGTACGAATCACCAGTGTACCATTTAATCACTTTTCTCAAAGTGGACAGAACTGGGTAAGTAGTGCCTAGGTCTGGAGTATGAGTACTACCAATGCCTCAGAAGTCCCTTTGACCCCTCCTGGTCACCAACTCACCGAGGTAACCACGTCCTAACCTAGTCTTGCATTTTGTATAAATGGAGTCATGAAGCGCGTGCTCTGGATCTGGCTTCAGTTTTTGTTTGTTTGTTTGTTTGTTTTTTAATATGTTGCTTTTTCTTAAAAAAATTTGGTGAAGTAGAGCTAACATAAAGTACACCATCTTAACCATTTTTAAGTATATAATTAAATATATTGGTAATGTGCTACCATCACCACCATCCATCTCGAGAACTCTTCCCGTCTTATAAAATTAAAACTCTGTCCCCATTAAACAATAACTCCCCATCTCCCACTGGTAACCACTGTCCTACTTTCTGTTTCTATGATTTTGATTATTCTAAGTACCTCATATCAGTGGAATCATGTAGTATTTGTCTTTTTGTGACTGGCATATTTCACTCGGTATCATGTCCTCAAGGGTCATCCATGTCGTAGCAGGTGTCAGAATTTCTTTCCTTTTCCTTTTTAAGGCTGAATACTATTTCTTTGTATGTATACACTACATTTTGTGTATCCATTTGTCGATGGATAGACATTTGGGTTGCTTAATCCTTTTGGCTATTGTGAATTATGCTGCTCTGAACATGGGTGTATAAATATATGGTTAAGTCTGCTTTCATTTCTTTTGGGTTTCTGTCTAGCAGTGAAATTGCTGGGTCATATGATAATTCTTTTTAAAATTTTTTCAGGAACTTCCATACTGTTTTCCACAGTGGCTGTACCATTTTACATTCTTACCAACAGTGTACAAGAGTTCCAATTTTTCCACACCCTTGCCAACATTTGTTTTTTTAAAAAAAAAAAATAGAGGCCATTCTAATAGGTGTGTGGTATTATCTCATTGTGGTTTTGATTTGTGTTTCCTTGATGATCAGTAATATTGAGTCATGATTATGTTTTTACATGAATCCATCATCAGTCTTGTTGCATGAGCTGTGCCCCATCTGTTCTCCTTGCTGTCTGGTGTGAGCAGACCATGAGTGAATGCTCATTCTACTGCTGATGGGCTTTGGATGGTTTCCCATTTGGAGGGAGTGTAAGAAGTGTTGCTAAGAACATTCTAGGGCATGTCTTTTGGCGGACAGAGTCCTGAGTTCTCAGATGTAAGCTGCTCCTCTTTGGGGGTTATCATATAAACAAATCAATGAGATATGTAATGCATGTTCCCATTAAAGGTTTCTCAGGCTTGAACAAGTTCTATGGGACAGAACAGGCTGCCTGTTCTCTGTGCTCTCCTTCCTGCTCTCTGGCCCAGGTGGCCCAGAGTCCATCCACTCAGTGTGTGCCCTCTTAGTTTCTAATGTGCTTCCTTAGGAGCAGCCACCTTTGGCCCTAATGGCACCTCTGCCCTCCGGTTGTCCCAAACACCCACCCCCACTGCTGAACTGGATAGCTGAGGGTGTGACCAGGTCCTCTCTGTACCCAGGGATCTTTGGGCAGCGCCTGGAGGACACAGTTCACCAGGAGCGGAAATATGGCCCCCGCCTGGCCCCTCTGCTTGTGGAGCAGTGTGTGGACTTCATCCGGGAGCGTGGGCTCACCGAGGAAGGGCTCTTCCGCATGCCGGGCCAGGCCAACCTGGTGAGGGACCTGCAGGATTCCTTTGACTGTGGGGAGAAGCCACTGTTTGATAGGTAAGCTCCAGGGCAGGGGTGAAGATGGGACCACCTCCTCATTCTCCCCCTGCTGGGGCTTCTTCCGGGCCACCAGCTCCTGTGGCAGGGGTGGGCCAGTGCCCAGGAAGCCTGGCAGCAGGATGGTGGGCAAGATGATTCCTCACGTTGGTGCATGTGTACCCAGCCAGCCCTCTTCAGTGGGCAGAACACAGAGCCCAAGATCACTGCAGCAGCCCTGGGTCCCCTCTCAGACAGGTCCTGCCACAGGCCAGTTACATTCATGCAGGCCTTTTCCATTGCAGATGCCCCCAAACAGGAGAAAAGAAGGGCCTGTCTGTGGGCTCTGCTTTCTCAGGGTGACCAAGATGGGGCAGCAGCTGTGGCCCCACATCCTCTCAGGTTTTGGGATAGGGAGTCTCCTCCACCTATCCTGGGCCAGTATCTCTTCTAAGCCATTACTGGACTTACCAGGTCCTGCGCTCCAAACTCTGGGTGGAGCCAACCTTACTAAGAGTCCAAGGGCTAAGACAGGGGAGATGGGGTTGTTTGACAGGACCCTACCCATTTGAAGAAGTTTTTCATGGGTTCTTTCTGCATCAGGCCTACCCGGGCTTCCATGGAGCTTCTGCCCTTTCTTATCAAATCTACCCTCACAGATGAGGCCCCCTCTGCCCAAAGTGGGCTCATGGTAGCTTTGGCCTAACCAGGTCTCCTCTCTTGGCAGAATACCTTCAGTCCCTCCAGCTTCTGCCCAGACACATCATCATAGCCAAGAGAGTCTGTCAGACAGTTTCTTTCTTTAAAAATGTAGAGCCTGAGACTGACCACTGTTTCCCAGAGGAAGTCTGCCCAGAAGGGCTCAGATGTCCCTTTTATCTGGAGCCTCATGAAGCTCTATTCTCATACTCTGAGCTTGCAGTCCAGAACTTAAAATCTCAATGAGCTTGTGGTCCATTCTGAACCTCTGCCAGCCAGGCATCTTCCATCCTGTGCCTGTGTGGCCAAGGGTTGAGGTTGTTCCTTCTGTGATTCCCAGAAACTCACTCTTGACATTGGGCTCAGGGTGCTTTCCCTTCTAGAAATTGCTCTCTGGGGTATCTGATACCATTCCTTCCCTCTTTCCATCATCTCCATGGTGGTCTTCTGGCCCTGCATTTATACCCATCCCCTAATACAGGGGTCCCAAGGCTTCTCTCCTCATTCACCCCCTACAGGGAGGGGTCTTGGGGCTACTCCCCTCACCTGCAGGCAGAGGCATTCTAGGGTAGTCCTACTCCCTGGGTGCAGACCACCCTCTGCACTCCAGGGAATCCAGCCTCAAGCCCTGGGCTCCCTCCTCTATAGAGAGCCCCATCAGCCTGGAAGGCTCAGTTACCAGACTTGTCCCTTCCCACCACCCTGGCCTGTGGGCCTTTTGCAGCTCCCAGCCCTGTCCACATTGTTACCACCAAGCTCCAAGCATGGAGAAAGCTCTCCCTAGAGGCTTTTTTGACTGACTCAACAGCCCTTCTTACTTCACTCAACTTGCTTTACCCATCCACTGAGTGAGAGCACCCCGCAGGTATGGGGGTATAGCCATAAACAAGACAGATAAGGTCCTGCCCTTGAGGGGCCAGAACAGATGGCAAACAAGTAAATGCACACGGGGAACCCAACACATGCTCCAGTTGCCATGCCAGATAAGCTTGGAGGAGGTGCCAAGACTGAGGTCCAGGACCTAACTAATCCCAGAGCCCGAAGCCAGAGCCCAGGGTCACTGCTTTCCATGGGAGCCTACCTCAGCCTAGGCAGCTGGGAGCTGGGAGCTGGGAGCTGGAGATTGGCCTTGGACTGGACATACTGGGCATTGGGGTACTGGAAATAGAGTAAGGAGCACAGAAGCCCAGGCATTCATTGTGTGATAGGAACCCAGAGGCCAGAAGAAAGGGTCTGACCTCTGACCTGCCCCTCCCCTAGTGGCCAGTGCCCTACGACCTCTTTGACATGGCGCCTCCACTCCCATCAGAGGGCAGGTGGGGGGTGGGAGCAAACTCAGGCTTGGGCAAGGATAGCTGTGTCCCTGGCTCCCTGCTCCTCTTCCCCCCCAGGAGCTTCGCAGCTTCCGAGTCACCCTTCAGAGGATGCTGGGGCCACCAACAGGCCCACAGAAGGGAACTCCTCACTTCCACTGGTTCCCTGGCAGGCTGTCACAGGGCCCCTCCTCTGTGAGCCGGCCAGGACCATGAGTGATTTCTCCCACCTAGAGCAGCCACTCTGGGGAGCAACTGTTCCCTGCAGGGCCCTGTGGCTTTTGTAGCAGTGGTGAGTCCCGTACTGTCTGTGAGGGAGACACTGCCAGCCCTGAAGACTGACCCAGACCTGAGGCATAGCGATTCTGAGCAGAGGCCTGGGCTGTGGGTTGTCTCTGAGCTGGAGCTCTAGCAGTCCCTGCCTCCTCGGGAACCTCTGTGTATAGTTCCTGGAAGCAGCCTGGGTCTTTCCTTGACCAGGGTCAGTGAATGCAGATACAGTGTCCACTCCTCTGTCTCTTCCTTGTCCTCCCATGAGAGCAGAAGCAGCCCCTGGGGGCAGGGAGGGGCTTGGCAAGGTGCTGGTCACTCCTGCAGTTCCCTGGCACCCATACCTCAAATGTGTCCCCCTACTGGCAGCACAACCGATGTGCACACAGTGGCCTCCTTGCTGAAGCTCTACCTGCGGGAGCTCCCTGAGCCTGTGGTCCCGTTCGCCAGATATGAGGACTTCCTCAGCTGTGCCCAGCTTCTCACCAAGGACGAGGGGGAGGTTAGTGGCTCCTGGGGACCCATCCTGGGAGGTAGGCCTACCAGGTGGAGGGGGGTGGGTTGAGCAGTGGAATCAGGACACAGAACTCTGACTTTTATCATTTTTTGTGGCACTTAGATTCTGCCCTGCAGCCTGCTCTGGTGTTTGGGGTGGAAGGGGGTGCTGTTGTATCCTGCTATGTGGTGGTGGGGGGCTGGAGCATCCCCTTTGTGTAAGGCCCTCCCTGTGTAACGCCTTGGTCCCCTGGGAGGGGCAGGTACCTCCTAAAGCAGGCTGTGATCTGGTTATGCCCAGGTACAGCACATAGTAGGTACTCCTACTCTACCACCTACCTACTCCTACACCCACCTCAGGCTACCCAGGCTGCCACAGGGTTCAGAAACAACCAGACCTTTCATCTATTATATCCTGCCTCCTCTCCAAAGAATTTGAGACAGGACAGAGGCTCCCACTCCACCCCTACCCCCACCCCCACCCCACAGGTGCCTGACTAGGGAAGGAGTGTTTGCCCTCTCTGTGGCTATGTGGGAGATGAGGGGGTCTTTATCTGGCAAATATTTGTGTCTCGATAAGTGAACTGAGCAGTGGCCCTGACATTCCTCTGTGGCCCTGCAGAGGCACACCCCTCACATCAGTCTTCCAAAGTAAATCTGCCCACCCAGGAGGTCATAGGCCCGGCTCAGAAATGGAGATGCTGTCCTCTGCTCACCTGGGGCCAGGCTGCGTGAGTGGCTGAAGGTCTGGCCTCTGGTGCCTGCCACCCCCATCCCCAGACCACTTCCTTCCTCCTTGCCTACCCCTTTGACCCCTCCCTCAGTGAGACAAAGGCCAGTTGCTGGTCTCTGAAATGTTGTTTTTCTCTTTCAATACCAAGGGGACTCTGGAGTTGGCTAAACAAGTGAGCAGCCTTCCCCTGGCTAATTACAACCTGCTCAGATATATCTGCAAGTAAGTAGCTGGGGGGCTGGGTCATCTTCCCACTCCACACTGCTGCCTGATTGTCAATAAATCAGCCAGTGGGAAATATAAAAGGAACACAGTCCCCGCAAGCACACAGCTTGCAGTCACCACGAGTAAGCAGCATAAAGTCCTCTGTGGATCATTCTGGGAGGAAAGCGACATACACACCCGTGTCCTCTCTGCCTCCTCTGGATGCCTCCCACTGTCCCCTCTCCCAGAGGTCTGCCTCCTAACCACAATCTCAGCTCAGGCACTGGGAGAGGGTGTGCAGGGCAGCCCTCACCCCGTCCCAGGCTGGGGTGTCTGGGCCTTCCTGGACACCTGCCCCCACTGCAAGCAGGACAGTTGTGTTTCTTTCTTCCATGCTGACAGTGGGCCTGTGTTCCACTGGCCTTTGCTTCTGCTGGCCCTTCTGGACTCCAGAAGAAGCTCTGCCCTCTTCGGAGCTGGCAGGAGCAGCTGGCTGTGCCCAGTGGCTGTGGGAACGTGTGGGTGTGGCTGGGTGTGGGTGCCAGACAGCTCCCAGCAGAGCTGGCATCAGGATTTGCTTTTCTGCCAACTGCCTCTTCCTTACTTGGCAGGTTTCTAGATGAAGTTCAGTCTCACTCAAATGTTAACAAAATGAGCGTCCAGAACCTGGCAACTGTTTTTGGACCTAATATACTTAGGCCACAGATAGAAGACCCAGTGACCATCATGGAAGGTAATGGGGGCGGGTGTGCAATGTGCTGGGTGCCACTGGGGTCTGGGCTGACCTTGGTCCTGGGCCAGTCATCAGAACCATCACCCCAGGTCAGCTGGAGGGACGTCTGTACCCCCTGGGGGCCTCCTAATGGGCTCCACCAACTCTCCTGCTCCCATGGGGTCTAGCTATAAAAAAACAACAACTTTGCCCCATGGATGGTAACAGTAGGTCATCAGTGCAATTAGAATAGCAGGAGAAGCTGAGGCTGAGGAAAAGTTCTGTGCCCTTGCCCTTGAATGCATGCAGATGATTTTGCTTCACTTAAGTAATTTTCAATTAAGTAATTGCCACAAGCTGCTTCTGGATGTCAGAGCTTTGCAAACACTAGGGAGTATCTGTACCATAGTAAACCATAACAGTAAAGTGATAAAAACAGAAGCTGCTTTCAATATGCCAGGGCCTCTACTAAGTGCTTCACAAGCTGCCTAGACTGCAGTTACTGCCCCCATTTCACAGATGAGGCTAGGAGAGGCGAGATGAGTCTGTCAGCAGGCTGGCCAGGAAATGAGAGCCCACGCTCAGAGGCCCCATGGAAGACAGCCCTACAGGAGTTAGTGTGAGTCTTGCCACTCACAGACAGAAAACTGACAACCAATCCTGACTAAGGAGAGCAGAGGCTGAGCAAAATTCATGCAGGACAGATGCCAGCTGGAGCCCACTACCCCTGGCACTAGGCGAGCTGAGGGCAGAGTTACCGTTCCTTGCTGAGCATGACCTGGGGGAGATGTGGGGATGTAGGGGTGGGCTGTGGAGCTATTCTGGGCCCCCCACGCTGAGGGAGTGTTCCATGGGGGTGTGGTACTCTGTTCAGATCCCCTAGTCCTTGGCCTACCTGGCTGGGTTTCCCTCCCCAGGCCCCCAAGCTCCTGCCTGCAAGGTCACACAAATGCCCAAGGGTGAAAAATCGCCCCAGGAACTTTGCTGAGTCCCTGCTTCACCCAGTTTGCTGGCCTACGGATTCCTTTATTTTTTCCAGGATTCTTAGGTACCTCTAGTGGGAGGGTCTACCCAAGCACTCCACCCTCCTTATCACCTAGAGACCTCTGGGTCTCTGGTCTTTCATTGAGGAGGGGATGGGGCAGGTGACAGATACCATGGTCCCCCACGGCCCCCTTTTGCTGCTGACCCCACCCACAGCCTCAGGAACCAAGTGCTCTACAGACTCCACGGGCTGCACCTCAGGGGCAGTGGCCTAGAGAAGGAGGATCTTGTGTGACTGTGAGACTGTGGCAGCGGGGAGTAGGGGTCGCACATTTTGGGGGAGCTGTGTTTATATGTGTGTGTATGATCGTGTGTAGGTGTGTGTGTGTGCCCTCATGTACTTGTAAAACATCTGTGTTTCCGGTCCCAGAGCCTTGTGCCCCTGAGAGTGTGGACAGTCAGGTACAGATATCATCAGCGGTATAGGGGAGTGCCATGGGGTAGCCAAGAGGGCTCGGACCCCCAGGTGCTGGGTTGGGGCAGTCCCAGCCTGCCCCTCGCTCACCCCACAGCCTTACTGTGCCTGCTTCCTCCCCCACCCAGCTGGACAGAGTGGGCTGGGAGGCACTGTAGCTCTTCTGCGCTCCACGCTTCACATCTGTCCGAGGAAGGGGATTCTTGGGCAAGAGCTTTCTGTCTTTGCCTTGATTTGAAGGGTGTAGTGGCCATCCTTCCCTTCGGGGTGGCTGATGACATGCTCTTGTTGAACCCTCTCTTGAGAGGCAGGCTGGTTCTGGGCTGCAGGCAGAGCCAGGCACCATGGGTCTAAGCCGTGGCGCCCCCTGACTGGTCTGCAGAGCCTGGACTAGAGACATCCACAGCCAGGTCTTTCTTGTTCCATCTTCTTGGCAGGAACTTCCCTTGTCCAGCACCTGATGACAGTCCTGATCCGCAGACATGGCCAGCTCTTCACTGCGAGAGCCACGGAAGGGCCAGCCTCCCCTCACGGCGGCACCCCTTGCACAGTGGGATGGGGCTCTGAAGATGTCACAAGGGACAGCCAGGCAGAGCCCAGCACCCCTGGCCTGCCCTCGCACAGGACTTCGTCTCTGGATGGGGCCACTGTGGCAGCACTCTCTAGAAACCCTCCCCTCGGCCCTGCTACCAGCAGCTCTGGGAAGATGCAGACTCTGCCCAACTGGAAGTCTTCTTTCCGGCAGTCGGGGTCCCGCTCAGGGAGCCTGAAGGTGGGCAGCTCGTCCCTGGAGGTGCCCATTATCTCCTCTGGCGGGAACTGGCTCATGAACGGGCTGTCCTCCCTGCGTGGCCACCGCCGGGCCTCGTCGGGAGACCGGCTCAAGGACTCAGGCTCCTCGCAGAGACTCTCCACCTACGACAATGTGCCCCCACCCAGCCTCTTCCCCAGCACTCCCAGCGTGGCCAGCACGGCATGGTCTGGGGCCTCCTCCTGCGAGGCCTCTGTCAGGGGCTCCATCAGCAGCTGCACAGCCTGCCGAGCCAGCGACTCCTCTGCCTGCAGCTCCCTGCACATCGAGGCAGGCCTGGATCCCTCTCCCTTACCCAGCAGCAGCGAGGACCGCAGATCCCCTGATCTGAGCCGCAGCCAGGATGAGGTGGGCGCCTGCCTCAGTAGCAGTGAGCCCAGCAACCCGGGAAGCCCAGCCCAGGACCATGCCCGTCGCTCTGAGGCTCTCCAGGGCCTGGTCACAGAGCTCAGGGCGGAGCTGTGCCGGCAGAGGACTGAGTACGAGACAAGTGTGAAAAGGTAACGGGCTGCAGCCGCTTGGCCAGCGTGAGGCCGCCACCGCCCTTGGCCGAGCGGAAGCTCGTGGCCAGCAGCTCACCGGGCACTGGCCTCAGAAAGTTAGCCCCCAGAAACCACCTTTCTGAGAGAATGCTCCCAGGACAGGTTGGGGATGGAGGGGCAGCGGTCCTATGTCTGGGAAACCTCCCAAGCAGCTGTCAGAGCTCCATGCATACCTGCTGAAGGAATGAGTCAGAGTCACTGCCTGAGCTGCTCAGAGCACCTTTGATGGAGGGGCTCAGATTGGGGATCCCTATGTCATTCTCAGGGGGGAGGCAGGCCTCCTGGGGTATGCATGGGTACAGTCCTGTTGCTCTGGGCCTGGGGATGTGCCCATGTGTGATGCAGGCCCCAGGTGGCTGGCTGACCATGGTCAGGCCTGACATGGATTGAGGACTCCTTTCCAGATAGGAATCCCAGATAAGAATTGAGGAGGGAGCTGACTATGCTGAGCCATCCCGTCCCACCTGCCCTGGCCATAGGTGGAGGCTTTATGCCACATTCCAAGCCCTGCAGACTTGCTCACCGATGGCCAGAGTTTGAGTCTCCCAGCTTCCCTATGAGGAGAGTGTTTCCAGCTCAGAGGGACCGGATTCTTCAATTAAGGTCACCGGCAGAGTTCACACTGGACAGTGTGCAGTGCTTCCAGCAGCGTCTCGGACTCCTTAGCCTTTCTTGCCCAGCTGTCTGACCTGTGAACCCAGTTTCCACCCACTCAGAGAGGGCTTGGTGGGTTCTCAGGGCTTCCCTCCTCCGTCAGAGACAGTGGAGGTGGAAGTCTTGCTTCTAATTCTTAGCCTGGGATTTCCACAGGGAACTGGAATGACGATGTTTGGCCCTTTTGTTCTGGTGGCTGCCATGTTCTGGGCACCTATGGAGTGTCATGTGTAGGTAGGCGCTGTGTCAGGAAAAGGGCTTTAAGCGCAGAGGCCCCTGACATGAGGGAGGTCACAGCAGGCAACATCTGAGCCAGGACTGGAAGGGCCAATAGGGTCTAATTGAGCAAGGAGGAGAAAGGACACAGCATGAGGAAACCCCAAGGTACAAAATTGTGGGGAAACCCCGCAGATATAAGCTCCAGGTTTATTAGGCGGAGGTACAGAGGAAGATGATTCCTGCTGGAGCTAAGTGCCCAGACAAAAGCCATAGAATGCACGGGCAGCGTTATCACAGGGAGGATGGCCTTGGCCTCATAGGACCTTGGAATCAACTTCACACTTGAGCTGCTAGTTCCTTCACCTTCTCAGAGGCTTAGTTTCCCTGAGTAAATGCAGTGTTGTTTCGTGGTGGGCTCCAGGTCAGACTCTCTGGGTTTGAGTCCCTGCCCCACCGGGTATTAGCCAAGTGTCTCAGGCAGGGTCTCTGACTCCACTGTGTATTGATTGAGTGTCCATCCGGGCGGGCTCCCTGAGCCTGGGTGATCTCTCACATTTGCCATGAGGATTAAGTGACACAAGGAGTGGTGGTGGTCAGCACATAGCCTGCCACATCCAGAGTGCTCAGGAAGCCTTCACCACTCTTATTACCTCCTGCTTGGTGGGCTGGAGGTAAGATGAGGCCCCAGAGGCAAAGGGACAGCAGCAACAGCCCCTGTAGTACTCTCCCTGGCAGAGTGGTGCCAGCTACCATTCTGGCTGGAGGGGTGGTCTAGAGTGAGGAGGGTCTCTGAACACAGGGGAAGGAATGGGGCCCCATTCAATGGGCCTTTGGGGAATATGTTTATATATATGGAATCAGTACTGGGTCTGGCCTGGGGTGAGGGCAGAGAGACCAGCTTATTGCCTTGTCTCCCTTGCTCCCTGATTCCTACACTTTCAAAAGAAACGCATGGAGTGTCTGTGATGTGTTAGACACTGTGCTGGATGCTGGGGACAAAACTGATCAGAGTCTTTGCCCTCATTCTTATTTGGTGGTGGTTGGGGTCACAAAGAGACCATAAACAAGGTAGATTTAAAAATGTATGTAGTATGTCAGAAGGCGAGATAAAGGAGAACAATAAAACTGTGTGGAGGGAAGGAAGCAGGCGATGGGGGCACTGGGGGGAGGAGAGGGTTGGAAGCCACTTCTTAAGGGAGAGGAGATCCAGAGTCAGTGCTTCAGGCAGAGGGGAGAGCCAGAGCCAAGTGAAGGGTTGTAGCGAGGAGGGGCAGGAGCTGAGTGGGCAGGTGGAAGAGAGAGTGGGGCAGGCAGGGTAGAGTATGAGGAGGGGGTGGGGCAGAGGGTGGGGCCTTTTGGTCAGAGCCATGCTCTGAATTTGATTCCCAGTGAGATTCTAAGTGACCTGAGGGCCTTGAGCACTTGGATCCCTTTGACAGGTGTACCTGGCTGTTGTGCTAGGGACAGCTTGACTGGTTAGGAGGCCACAGGGGCCCAGCCAAACTGGGTGGCATGGGCCTAAGGGGAAGCAGTTGAGATGGAAGGGAGAGCAAGATTCTAAGCATATTTGGAAGGTTTTTAGTTGATTAGATGTCGAGAGTGGAGGTGTGAGAAAAAGAACTGACCTGAGGGACAACGTTTTTTTTTTTGGCCGAGTGACTGAAAGATGTTCGCTGACGGGGGAGACCAGGGCTTGGGAGTAGTGGCTGGGAGAAGAAGGGGCTCGGCCAGGGGGCCTGTGAAGTTGGAGGTGCTCATTCCGTTTCCGAGTGGAGTTGAAGGAGATACAGGCTAAGGGTTGTCAGAATGTAGATGGTTCTTCAAGCCTGGAAACTGGACAGGGTCACTCAAGGAGTGGCATGGAGAGGAAGCGGAGAGGCTCAGGCCCTCAGCTCAAGAGCACCAAGGGTGTGTGGCGGGGACTGGCAGAGAGAGGTCTGGGACTGGAGGAGAAGCAGTGATGGGAGTCGTAGGGGCCGCCGCCATCTGCCTTGACAGCATGGCTTGTGTTCCCTAGACAGAAGGCGGGTGGAGGGGGCTTTTCCCTTCTCTGTACTTTGTGTTTAGTGACTGAGGTGGAA
Source organism: Macroglossus sobrinus (assembly GCA_004027375.1). Lineage (NCBI taxonomy): Eukaryota > Metazoa > Chordata > Mammalia > Chiroptera > Pteropodidae > Macroglossus > Macroglossus sobrinus. The sequence goes on from PVKZ01002117.1 coordinate 155,349, forward strand.
GCCTGGCTAGTCCTGGCTGGAGCAGGGAGTTGATACTTGCTCCATATGTGCCGTGTGCCAGGCATTGATCTGTGCACATGTGGTCTTTGTGCATGGTAGCTGTAGTGCTCAAGGGAGGTTGTTCCCTTGCATTTTTCAGAAGAGGACACACCAGGTCTCAGGGCAGTTTGTGTCCTGTTCATAGTCATGTGCCCTGTAAGTAGCTGGGCTGGTCCCCAGTGGCTGGGCTCAGCGCACCCTTACAGGAGCTAGTCATTGGTTGGAAAGGTGGATATGTCAGCGTTTACCCTCCGCTGAAGTGCATGGTGTGGCTCTGGTAGCATAAAGGAACAATCATGGGACCTGGTGGGGAGGATCAAGAGAAGCTTCACAACGGGGGAGACATTGAGCTGGGGCATGAAGAATGAGTAGGTATGGAAGTGACAACTGAATGGAGTTTCCACAAGTTGCTATGTCTGGGTGGGACATGGGGTGGGGGTGCAGTGGCAGGGGGATGTCGGGGGCAGGGGTGGTCAGCAGGAGAGATGCTAGAGCTCAAGAGTTCTCATAGCAGAGTGGAGGCAAGGGGACAATTTCCTGTTTTCCTCTCTGTGTGGGAACTGGTCCTGCTCTTTGCCAGCGGTGCAGTCCATCCCTCCACAGGACAGCTCACTGGGCCAGAGAACGTGGTCTTTATCGTTTAGCAAGGACTCAGGGAGCCCCAGCCTCGCGTGCTGAAGGCCCAAATCCTCACACTGGTGTTTCTGAATCACAAGCTGAGGCCAAGTCCTCTGGGGGTGAAATACTAAGGTCTTGTAAAGAGCAGACAAGGCCTTTACAGCATCGCCCAGAGCCAGGGCTGAGTCCGCACGCGTCCCGACTCTCTAGGCCCAGCCTGACCAGACTCTCCCCGCTGTCATGGGTGCAGTAGGCACACATCTGCCAACAATGGAACTTGTTTGGCAAATTCAGGGAGCCAAAGTCTAAAACAGTGTCTTTTTTCTTGGTTTTTAAGACTTGAGGAGGCTTCTGCTGATCTGAGGAAACGAATGTCATGGTTAGAGGAAGAACTGGATCAGGAAAAGAAGAAGTACACCATGCTGGAAATAAAGCTGAGGAACTCGGAGCGGGCACGGGAGGATGCTGAGAAGAGGAACCAGTTGCTGCAGAAAGAAATGGAGGAGTTTTTTTCAACCCTGGGAAGCCTGACTATTGGGGCAAAAGGTGCTGGTGCCCCAAAGTAAAGGAGTGAAAACGCTCACTTCTGCTGTGCTGCTCACCCTCCCCTCAGCAGAAATGGCCCTTGGCCGTGTGAGGAGCCAGAAGCCTGTGGCTCAGACCTGGGCCTCAGCAGTGCCAGGCGCTCTGAAGCCAGCTGGAGAGAGAAGTCCTGACATCCTGGGTGAGGGGGGCGGTACTGCTGGGAGCTTGAGCCTCCCACAGGATCTAGATGCTGCTGTAACTATGCAGAGCCTGGCAGGTGTCAGAGGGGGCAATCCCTCAGCCATTAAAACAGAGCACCTGGGGAACTTTTGCATTCTTTATTAAATTTGTTCTGAAAGCATGATGCCGGACTCCTTCTTTATGGCCATGCAAAATGGGGGTTACCGAGTAACCTCTACTGTTTTTCCATTGGGGCTGGGAGTCCTGAAGGTATCCCATGATTGGAATGCCATGGGGCCTTCAGTAGTGGGATGTGAAGCTCCCTGAGGAGCACCTAGAGGTTGTCATAGTCACTGAAGCTGGATTTATGCAAATTTGTGTGCTTTCAGCTCCATCATCCCTGTACTCAAGGCAGGATGATTTTCCTCTCCTTTTCCCTTCTGAGCCACCTGGGCCTCTGCATCTGGTGTCTGTCCTGAAATTCCTCAGGCCTTCCACCATAACCTGCTTTCCTTTGCTTGGCCCTAGCTTTGCTCCATGGCCAGAACCTATGAGAGCTCCGCATGGGGGCAGAACCCCTGCTTCTGCAACTTGGGCCTGTGCAGGATGGCAAAGCATGTGTCTGAAGAAGTGAGCCAAGTGCTGGGAAGTGCCTTCCAGGTGCCCACGCTTCAGGCTGTGCCCATCTCCCAGGCACACTGTCCTCGAGCTAGTGCTAATCCCTCTCCCATGCCCATTCAACTTCCTACTTCAGCTTATTCTCAGACTTCAAAGCTCCAATTAGGGGAGAACTCTCGAGAAAGCCTTTCCCTAGCCACGACCACACAGTCCAGGCCCGGGCCAGACCTCAGGATGGGCCACTGGGGGCACCAAAGAAGCCGTCTCCCAGTAGAGGGGACTGGTCTCTGTGGCATGGGCAATGCCAGCATCAGTGTCCCTTGCTCCTGCTCAGTGTCCTGACATAGCACCTCTCACTACCTGGAGCAGTAACCTGCAGTGGCTTTTTGCGGGGAGTGAGGGTCACTCAAATGCCCTAATTTCTGCATGATATTTCTGGAGAAGTCGTTGAGGCCCAACCACCCATCTGCCTAGTCAAGTATATACTACTGCACCAATGCTTTGAACACCAGGGTCTTGGTGCTCCTGAGAAGTGCGGGCATCAGTGGTCAGAGTTCAGTCTGGGAGCTCTGTGGAGGGGTTCAGTGGAAAACAACGCCTACTCTCAGGCCCACAGCCATCACATCAGGGAATCTGGGTAACCAGATTTCCCAAAAGGTGAAATATTGCTCTCCCCACTATTTCAAGGAAAAATATGAGGTGACTGATTTTTTTCCAACAACCAGTAAGGTAGGAATTGGCTCCACATGTCCCATTCAGAGGAAAAACAGGCTAAGATGGGAACACTGTAGATGGGAACACTGGTGTATTTTTATGGTCCTGAGTTCCTTCACCACAATCCTGGAATTCTGCCAACTTTGACCTGGAGATAAAATGCTACCAGGCTATTAAAGGAACAGAAAAGACCAAAGAGGTTTAACATAATGTAAGGGAGCTTGTCTGTTCTCTCTTAGCCACTAATACTGTCAAAGGCTCAGCTTATGGCCAAGTCCTTGGCCCAAACCAGCTCATGAGCCACATCTGCCACCTGCTGGCAAAGCTAGTATCAGCAAATGAGATTTTTTCACTAAAAATTAATTGGCAATATTCAACAGATGTTCTAGCCTCCAATTTCCATTTAACCAGCACTCTCCATTCTGTCTGTAAAACATGCTGACTTCTGCTTGTGAAGCCTGCTGAGCACTGAAGCTAATGAGCTCTGGCCTCATACTCCATCCTCATCCACTTTGGTTCTCCCCAACTGAGTTACATTGACAAAACCTGTTCCCAAACCTGTGGATTCAAATTGTAATGATTGTATTGACATCAGTATTGACCTATTGTAATGACTTCATGTAATATTAAGTAAATCAATGAATTATGAATGTGAAAAGACAGGGAATTTCTTGAAAACCTACCTGAATGCTTTAGAAAGACTTAGTAAAGGCAGGCAAGTTGCTAAAAATAATTGTCACATTAAGTATGGAATAATTGACTGTGCAATACTAGAAACTGAAAAATCTAGGACTCTGATCTCAGAGTACTTCAAAAGTGCATTAACATTTATGTTTGACTTTTTTATTTTTAATCCATTTCCTGACTGATCTTCATGTCTGCCCAAGATCCCAGAGTGAAGACTCTGTGCGGCTCTGCAGCTAACCTGTGTGCACCTGCTAGCCTATGTGAGCCAATGAAATGAGCGTTCTGCATTTGCCCTTGCTCATTCATCAGGTTCTTATTCCTACGTTGTCTTCCTCCTGCTGCGTCCTCAAGGCCTGGTTCCCCTGGGACCTCAGTATCCACAGACCTTTCTCAGATTTGCCACTTGTGCCATCACACCCTTTACAGCAAAACATTCTTGTTGGTTCAGAATCCAATCCAGGATCCAGCGTTGCGTTTAGTGGCCACTATTCATTAGTTTCCTATCAGTGACAGTCATCTAGGCTTTGTCTTTCATGACCCTGACGTTTTTTCAATCTGTTTTTGTTGAATGTCTCTTGATTCAGATGTATCCGATGTTCTTGTCTGTATTTGGTGATGCATATGTGCAGGGACCCCATGGAAGTGGTGCTGTGCCCATCTTAGAGCTGATGACAAGCTTCATATGGTATCTAATTGTCCCATTCCTGACAATGTAAACTTGACACTTGGTTTAGGTGAAGAAGTCTGCTAGGTTTCTTCATTGCATAGTTACTATTTTTCCTTTTAATTAATAACTTAGGGAGTTACCTTTATTGTATTTAAATACTTATATCTTGTCAATTATTTGCCCAAAACTATTTTTGGCACCTGTTTTTTTTTTTCTTTTTTTCAAAAAATTATTTTTCTGGGGTTATTTGGGATGAATTGGTTCCTTGCTTCTTCCTACTTCCTTGGCTGCTTTATTCCAATCTCTGCAAAAATTTGTGTGTGACTTTAAAGAACAAACTGGAAATTATAAGTCTCATATCAAAAACAAACCAAAAAGGAGTTGGTTTATATTAAAAGACTGACAAATGAAGTATGTTTTTAAAGAAATTAGAATACATTTTTAAGGGTGTGTGTGTGTGTGTGTGTGTGTGTGTGTGTGTGTGTGTGTGTGTGTGTGTAGAGAGAGAGAGAGAGAGAGGGAGGGAGAAAGAGACAGAGACAGACAGACATAAAGATATTTCTTGTTTACCTGGCTGGTGAATAATAAATCAGACATGAACTGAGTTCACTCCACATTGAAAAAGGACTTCAGAATGGAGTCCGTGTGTCCACATTCCCTGGCCTGTGGGTAATGATGGAGCCAGTAACAATCACAACATATTTCACTGACTCCCCCTTTCTGAAGCTGGATCTCAGTCCCCTGGAGAGTTCTCCCAATATCCTAAGTAGTTCTGTCACAAAGGAACGTGTATTGTATAATATGAGCTCACAGCTTAGTAGATATGACAGTTACCCACACCACTACTGCCACATCTCCATACTCTTGTATCCACTAAGAAATACCACCTTTGCCAGAAATCATTGTCATTTCTAACAGGTGCATCATTCCTATTGCCATGGCTCACAAGCCTTAAAATAGCAGAGCCCATGAGGTACCAAATTATGTTGTGATCTGTGAGGAAACAGGAAGATAAAGCTATAGAAAGCTTGACATAGAACAAGGTACTTGAGCTAGGGCCACAGCAGCTATAAGACCTTGGGGAAATTAAGCTCTGTGGGTCTGTTCCCTCGTGTCGAAAATGAGGAGAACCCTGTGAGTGGTGGTGGTTGTGCCTCCGGATCTAAGCGCCTTGCATGTATATCTTGGGTAGTCCTTAGGGTGTCAGTGACATGATTCTCTGTACTTTATAGCCAAGAACTTGGAAACACAGCGAAGTTAAGGACCTGGGCCACAATCATACACAGTTAGTGGAGTCGTCAAGCTTCTGTCCCAGGGAGTCTAACTTAAGAGTCTGTATTCTTAGATAATAGTCCACATTGAAAACAGACTGGCTTGGTATTTTGAATACATTACCCCAATCATGCTGTGATGGAGGTTATGTAAAAATGAAAAATAAATGCTATGAGACCTCTAAATCAGAGCAGGGAAAAAGGAAGGCTCCCTGACGGAAGTGACACCCGAACTCTGTTTTGTATGCTAATGCCTGTAGCCAGAGCAAAAAAAGGTGTGTGTATTTGGGGGTGGGGTTGGAGGGCTAGAGGAGGCAAGGATCCCTTCCTGGTGGGTGGTATATATGCTATTAACCTTTATGCTTTCAGACAGCACTTCCCCACTGCAGAGATTCACAGGCTCTCCATTCATGTGGGGATAGAGAAGAACAAGACCATAGATCATGGCTTTTATAGAACTTACATTTTAGTGGAGTAAGAAAAACCATAAAGAAGTGTTAAAAACAAGACAAGAGTTAATTACAGTTTCAGCTCTCCTAAAAATGGTGTCTTAAACCAGTCAACCAGGAATCACCCAATCAGCACTAGGGAGGTAATCTGCCTGCTAGACCCCTGCATCCCCTAAAGGAAAGTGGCCTTGCAATGATCAAACCCTTTTTTACCAGTATAATTTCTTTGCTTCAGCTCCCATCTCCCTGAGTCTTTCATTTCGTACAGCTCCTCAGAGCTCCTTTCTATCAGATTGGATACTCCTGGATTTATGCATCACTGAATAAAGCCAATAGGATCCTTAAAATGTACTGTATTCAGCTGAATTGTGCTTAAAAAGAAGTAAACATAAACAAGATACATTCAAATTGTAATAAGTGCTCTGAAAAAGGTGATCTCAGGGGGTGTATTTTAGACAACTTGGTCAGGAAGTCCTCTGAGGTGACATTTGAACTGAGACTGACAGACAAGACGGCAGCCATGCAACCAGACAGCTGCAGGTAGAAGGGAAGAGCTACAGAAGTTTGCTTGAGTGCCAGCGTCTGAGAAGTGGGAATGCAGAGACAGATACACAGTTGCAGGTGAGTTTATGGAAATGCATATTAAAGTTTTTGAGAAGTCCTGAAAAAGGAACAGGCTTGCCTTGGTAGCAGCCCCAAATCTTGTGTGAACACAAAATTCTTTATTTACATAAAACTTTTCAGGCAATAGAGTATAGTGGTTACAGAGTGAAGACTGGAGCCAGACCACTCAGATTCACAACTTGGTCCCACCATGTGTTTGTTGGTCCTGTAGCCCTGAATTACTCAGCATCTCTGTGCTTTGGAGGTTTGAGGACACGATAAGAGAGGAGACTAACAGCTCATACCTCATAAAGTTGTAAAAACTCTGAGTTCATATAGTCAAAGCACTTAATGCTTGGCATAGAGTACGTTTTCAGTGAATATTATTACTAATTCAACACAGAACTGTGTAACAAACTTTGAGAATTGCTTCTAGGTTTTAAGTCATTGAAGGGATTTAGGAAGGGCAAGGGCATGATAATTGCTCTGGCTGTATCATCTGCCCCTCCTTCATTTTCTCATCCATGCCCTGCCTCCATTAGGGGTCTCCTGGTGTATTCCTTGTTCACTTCTTAGTAACAACCTGGGGCATGGCCTACCTCAATATTTGCTATACCCTGCCCCCCATTCATCACCACTCTCAGCAGAGAGTTGGGTATTTAGTTTTCTAAAGTAGCTGATGAGGAGGGGGCATGTCAAAATCATCTGGGAAGCTTGTAAGAAGCCTATTCCCTTTGTGGTTCTAATTCTGTATCAGAAATCACCTTTTCCCTCTAACCCCTCCTGATAAAATAACCACAGTTTAGGCAACTAGTGTGATGATTCTATTTTAGGTATCTGGTAACAGAGCCCACACTCACAGTACTACAATAATGTAGTGCTGTATGAAAGTTCTTGTACCACACCTTGAGGGCCTTAAAACATTGGCATTTCACAGGATAGAAACAGTGTAAGGGTAGGTCCTCGTCATTCGTTCACCAGCCTAATATTTATTGAATGCCTATTTCCCAGTAACTGTTAACCAGGAGTAATAAGACAGTTTCTTCCATTCAAGGGATTCCACAGGGAAGCATCAGAAGATAAGCACACAGGATGCCCTCACAGACAACATGAAGTGGCAGCCAACACTTTGCTGTCTTGCCTGTGAAACAAAGCGAGGAGTGAACAAAAGAATGAAATGAGCAAGCAAGCATACAATGTACGGTATGCGAAAGAGAAAGTCAATGCAGAAAAGGTTATCTGAGGAGAAATTACTTGAACTGGGCCGTAAGTAATGAGGATTTAAAACAGGCGAATGTGGAGTAAACAACCAAAGTATGTGCGTAAAGATGCACAGAACATGTTATAGAGGTCCAGCTGGAATGAGCCGAATGGCAGGAATGACATGTGAAACCAGCCCCAAACAAAATGTTTAACTGTTCTCATTCAGTACTGACTTCGAAACATTTCTCTCCAGTGAGGAATCATTTCTTTCCAACCACATGAAGATTGGAACTATTGGGGATGGAGATGATGATTTAGGGGTCAGAGTCTCTTATGTGAGAACACACAGGATTTCTCATGTTCTCTTCAACATTTCTCCAAATCATAAACATCTATTCCTTTGCAAGGCTAAAGTCAGCAATTACATTTGCTTTACACCAATTATTTTTATGAAATTCATGAAATCAATCATTACAGCAGCTCTATGAGAAACTATCTGGCACCCTCAAATGACATATGAAGCAGCCTGCTCCACAAAGTTGAAACTTGTCTGATTACCCAAACTCTCCATGTGGAGCTCAAGGTAACCTGGATCCATAGGATTCAGTAGATCCCACTGTCTCTAGGACCTTGTCTCTTAAGGAACATGTGCTTTTAGTTCTCACTTAATCTTTCTGATCCTGGCTAGTCTCCCTCCCTTTTTTCTCAAGACGTTATCATAAATCTTTGTATTTCCTGCCAGTGTTTAGGAAGTACTTTTTACTACTGCTTCACCACTCACTCAGTCCTTAGCAATCCAAACTATGCCACCTGTCCAGGTAGCTCTTTTAAAGGTCTTACATATTATATCCAACAGAAATCCCCTTATCTTTTTCCTCTGTCCATTAAATGACACTAAAGAAAATAGTGCAAAGGGCATACCAGTAGATGATGCAGACCTCACAGGGAAGAGACAAGTCTGGCGAAGTCTACAGGCTGTTAGGGAGCAATTAAGAGGCAATCTGACCTGTGCTCTGTCGTGAACTTTTCCAACTGGGATGCACAGACTAGAAAATACATCTGATATATTTTCTGTGTGAACCTTCCATCAGCTCCAAATGCTAATATTGGCAACTTTGCTCATTATGCAAAAAGGACCTCCTCTCTCTCAACTGAGCCTCTGTGGCTTCCGAGTCACCCATCTCCACACTTCTAGTCTAACCAAACTCACTCCCACTATCAACGACCCTTCTAAAAGTCTGGTCATAGTACTTTCTCTTTCTCACAAACTACAATTTCCTACCACCTTTAAAATGAAGACAATTCTTCCAAAATGTTTCAATTCTAATCAACTTTTCAGTGTTATTTCCCATTATATTCTCTCTTCATATGCCCAGGCTGATGCCAGGCCATTCTTTATTCCTTGCCGATGTACACATTTTTAAAACTACTTGCCTGTCTCTTAATCTGGAAATATCCTTCCTCTTCAAACCTCTCCAAAAGGAGGCTCAAAAAATGCCTCCTTTGCAAAACCCTCATTTCCTCTAACACTTTGTCTGCATCCCTTTAGCATGGTTCTTGCTCCTCTACACAACACATATTTCAATCAGGCTGACTAGATTCTGAGTGTCAACCATTTGTGTGTCTTTCCTCACTCCCAGCTTCCAACATAGGGTCTTAAGATATATAAACATTCCTTAACTGGTGAAATAAAATGTTGGAAACCTAACATTCACAAAAAATATTTGCAGTTTCTTTAAGTTTCATATATAGTCCAAAGACATATTGGTGTATTAGCTGTAAAAACCAAAAGGTATTTTTAAAACCACAAAATCACTACAATTTTTATTCAATGGACCTTTTAGGGAACAATATTAAAATAAATACAGTATCTAGATTAATAAGGACAAATTACTCTTATTTGGTGTTGCTGGGGGAGGTTATGACTGGGTAGAAATTAACATTCTGACATCCGCTTTTGTCATCCTCTCTCACCGGAGGCCTCTCCAGTGATTTTATGAAGCAGAATGCAGCATGCCAGCAAACACGTCTGATGGAGCAGGAGTGGTAAGGCAAAGACCTGCCCCTGTCCTGTCCTTTCTTTAGAGCAGAGAAGTGTGTGAAGACGAGGGTGGGAACAACATGGATATGAGGATTATCTGAAGCAAGAGTTGAGCAAGATGGAGGAGTGCCATTGTACAGAGGCGGAATACATGTGATACACACATAGCAGCCTGCCCAATGCAGGCAGAGAATGTATGCATGGCAAAAGCTGGAAAAACGCTCAAAGCTCAAAGCCTGAGTTTTGAAAGAGATCCTTTTTAAATACTTATTTTTGCCATGTGTCCATGATGGCTGCTCTCTCAAATGGTTACCAAGAACTAGGTTAAGGGCATTGAAGCAAATTCCATTTTTTAGATAGTTTCTCCAGTAATTTCAAACACCAGAAAAGCAAGACTAGATAAACCAGAAAACTAGGGTAATAGTTGACTCCTTACAACCTGTAGAAAACCCAAATCTAAGAAACCTGCCCTAGTATTATCTCATTTATCCCAATACACAAGATATCTTAAAATTGCCTGGAAAAACTTTTATCTAAATATTTAGATTTTTAATAAAAACTCTTACTTTCAGTTTCATACCACTTTTTTTCTTTTTTATTTAAAATATTATAACCAATGAACATACTAGATAACATTGTTTACATTCCAGTGGTGCATGTTTAATGACTAGGGCATGAATGATTAAAAACCACAATAATTATCTCAGCATTCCCTACAAAGTGCCCCATTTTGTTTTGTCTAGAGAGGAGAGGAGAGGGAATGGAACACAGGGAAGAAAGTGAAACAATGAAGGAATGGCATCATATAGCGAGAAAAGCATATGTCACATTATTATCACACTTAGGTTTTCAGGTTTCAAAACCTGTTGAACAGGATAAACTGTAATGAGAAAATAGATGTCACAGTCCAGGTAGACAGCTATTTCAATTTAACTTCATCATTCAGCTAAAAGATTAAGAGCTTCTCAAAAATATACCAAATATCAGGCCTACAAAAGTAATTTATTTCTTCGTAAAATTTACTAAGATTTATTCCTTTTGTAAAATGTAAAGAATGGACTGATATTACGAGCAGGTTTCTACTTACAAAACAGACAGTAATAATGTCCAACAAGCACATCTAACACAATTTTCCAAGATATACAGTCAAAAATTTTACACATGATTCTCTCTTACTTATGGAAGGTATATATTTTACATACTTACTGGTATTGTGTCGACATTGGCTATAAAGTATTTAACATACATTTATAATTCACACTCAGTAAGGATCTAACAGTAAGGGCAACAGCTTACTTGGGAAAGCATAGAAAATTAGTGTGAGGTAGTTCAATAAAAACCTAGTTTAATTTTTAAGTTATTGTGAGAATAGAACATTGTGCAAAACTAATCCACAGGTAATATTTCTCAAAAGTTTCAGTAATGAAGAAAATCTAAACCAGGAATGGCCAGAAAGTGTTACTCTTACTAGACTCTCCCTAAGAGCACTTAACTAAGAGCAGTTAGAGTTTGAAATTAGGACTTATTTTCCTTACTAGTTTTGTAATCTTACCCCAAACTATATATTTCTGCTTCAATGCCCTTTACCTCTTCATCTTTCTTGCTATTAAGGAAAAATCCATTTCCTCTAATTCAGGAAAAACTAAGAGAGATCAGTAGAAACACAATGCATACTAAAATGTAAAGGATAAGGAAGCAACATTTAAGAGGGCTGCTAATGACAGAATGGTGATGTTTGGTTTTTCTACCGGTAAGAGAGGTTTACTGGGGTCATGGGGCTTCATGCATTCACGCTATAGCTAATGTGACCAATGAACAACACGCACAAACTACAACAGTATTTTTGAAAATGGACTATGTTTTTACCTCAGAATGTACAGGCTTGTGCCTAGGCAACATTGAGGAGTTAAGTGATCAGATATGTAGCACATACTGGCCTATAGTGTAAACCAAATCTTATCTGTAACCCCCAAACAGCTTCACTTGCCAGCAGCTGATTTTACTATCAGACATTGATGTCTTCTTCACCTCCACCTTCTAGACAACACAGCTGGATTAGCATGGAACAGAACAACAAAGGCTTAAGGAAAGTTTGCTGCTTTACATACAACCAAGCTTTTTGATATTGTTAAGGGGGTTGTGGTAGCCTCCTAATTTAAGAGGCTGGTATTTCTCTTGGAAGTGTGGTGTGAATTCACTGTGCTTTTACCAACTTGGAAGAGTGCATACCAGGAACAATTCAGCAGCCTTGGGTGTGTGACAAAATGAGGACTGTTATCAGCAAACAGTATGAAAGAGTTGAGATGCTCTATGTATTTATAAGATAATTAAGCAATCCCAACAATACAATCATTTTATAAATGGTCAGTATACATTAAAGGGGAACAGAACAATAACCAGGAAACAATATGTGGAAAAAATCAGAATTGGTGCCTTTCCTAGCCTATAAAGTTGAATAATATATCTTGATCAAAATAATTTTCTGACAGTAAGATGATAGGTATATTAAGTATATAAAGCTGAAAAACCTAAGTTATAAGCAAGGTGGTTTTACATAAGTACTGTCTGACGGAAGTCTTATTTGTAATTTCTCTTTACAAAACCACAAATGTTTACGGTATTTTAAAGGTTCGAAAAGCTTCTAAAATAAAATGAACAAATATATCTTTAGCTTAACAGATTTAAGAGGGAAAGTTGTATTTAGATACTGCATTTTAAAAACCTAGGGCACACAACACTGAACAAACAGACTTTGTTTTCTGGATATAATTTAAGTATTTCAGTCTATATTAACTAATAAGAGTTAATTTTCTCTGAAGCAACTGCAACATGCTGGTTGGCAAGTGGGAGCTGGCATTTACAATAAATGATACAGTAAGAACACCTGGTTTTCCCTGCATAACCAAAATTTGTATCAAAAGAGATGGCTTATTAGTAATCAAACATAAAATATGGGAATCATCTGAAAGCATGTCAGTTGTTAAAGTGCAATAGTGAAATGATCTAGCTTAGAAAATAGAACTAATTAACTGTCACAGTAATATAAACTAAGAACACACTCATGCTCAAATTTCTCCGTAAATCCAATCCTGTCTGTAATTCAAGGTATTAGAGCCTCAAAACTCTAATTTGAGTAATAAAATTAATGCACCATGTTGTATGAGTAGAAAATGGATAAAAAGGGCAAACAACTTCAAAGAAATCAGAAATCATGACTTTAAAACATCAAAAACAAACTTGCTATTTCAAAGCATATAAAAAGGCTAATGTATTTTAATCCTAAATATTGCACATTAACAATGACTTAAAATATCTTACTCAAAAGGAAATTTGCACTAAATATGTAAATAACATGCCAAACAACTTTCAGACACTGCATGTTGAGCTGCACCAGTTCTTGCTTCTGTTCGTCATTAATTCCAATGCGCTTTCTGCTTAAAACTTTGTCACTTATTTATGTATGCATTTCCCACTTCATTCCATGAAATCCCTCCTGTTCCAAATACAACAAAAGGTGCCTGGGGGCATTGCAGACAGTGTATTTCATAGAGGAGACTTCAATGACATTTTACTTAAGAAAAATTCAGTTATAGAGAAATAATTCTGCAGATATAAAATGTAAACAGTTAACATACACTTGTCAGGAGCAGCACCATTCTTACACTACTCAACATCCACATTGTATGTTTATTTGAAAATCAGATATAAAAAAATGAAAGACTCAGACTAAATAATCACCACTTACGCCTGCTCTGCTCAGTGTGAATAAACAGTCCTTAGAAAATGATATCTTATATATGGCTGTGTGCTACTACTTTCAGATGAACGTAGGTACATATATTGCTCATTTGATAACATCGCCTACAGAAGTCTAAGTAGGTTCTGGAACCTCCCCGACTGCTAGTATAAACATGATTATGCTACAGGTAGAATCAAATGGCCAGAAAAACCAGAACTGGTGCTCAACTGACTGACACTTTACTAGGAAACCATAAAGGTCCAAGGGCCCAACGCTGTAGGAAAGGGAAAGACCAGACTCTAGACCACCACTAAGACCCCTCCAGCCTGAGTAGATGAACTCAGTGTATACAATAACAGGCTCATAGCTAGAAGTGAACCATCTGTTTATTTGCATTGAAATGTATTATTCATGAAGTATCCTCTTAACTTTATATGATCATAAGATTTGAGCACGCCACAATTTGCAGAATTTTTACTTTACTTTTGTTGAGTGAGGTGGGAGGTGAGGAAGGTGGTGGTAGACACTCAGCATCTTCAAAGACATGCTCTGAATTATTCTGCCATTTAAATGATGGGGCTCTTGCCAAAACTCATGTAGGATTACCTGAAAATTGCTGTAAATAAATTAGGATTGGTAGGTAGCAAATATTGGAGGGTTTTTGTTGTTGTTTGTTTTTAACACGTTCATCACTTACAGTAGTTATTCCTGAATATAACTGGCTACAGGTTATTTTCTCTCACTCCTCTGGGTTATTTCACTGATAAGCACATAACCCTGAAGGACAGCATCATGAACAAAAGATTTGAAATAAATTCTAATAAAAAAAAACTATAAAAACCTTAAATAATTCATGATATGGGCAAGTCACCACATAATAGTTGCTTTGATAAACAAAATCTTACAAATTCAGTAAAAAAAAAAATCAGCAGCATAAGATAAAGCGAATATGCAAAAATTTTAAACCATGATAAAATAATTAGGTTTATATTATACAGTTAATTACAGCAAAAATACAATACGGTTTTGTTGCTGTTTTAAAACACAACTTAAGTTTTAAATTACATCACTTGAAATTAAAAAAAAAAACTACTTTACTACAAAATGAGTTCTACGTGTTTGAAAAATCACTCAAAAATAAGACCACTGAATTGTTTTCAAAGTAGTTCTATCAATGACTAAACGACTCCACATCCCTCCCCCCCCACCCGCCCCAAGGCCCAAGTAGTCATCTACAGCAGCCCAGAGGTCCAGCTGATGCTTCTAGACTGCTGTCTGTATCCGAGGCCAAAGTCGGGTCTGTTGACATCGAAGATACATCATTGACAGACGACGATGACGATGGATGCTGAGAGCCATTGATCACTGCTGCACCTGTGCTATGAGAAACAAAACAGCAAATCAGTTGCAGACAGAGTTACAGACCGAGCTACTTATACTGTACTGGCTACCTCCAGTGGTCAGTAATGTTTCTCTTGGCTTTAAAATAATCACAAGTGATATTCAACACAACACTAATTTACAAAACTCCATTGTTAAGTTATGAGGCAAGAACTCTGAAAACATCTGGAAACCCTGAGTCTCGTTCTTCCTACCAATTTGTTTTTTAGTTCATGAAAGAATTAAGTCCAAGCCACATTTAGAAATGGTCCTACTGCAAGTTTCATAAATTGGGTTCAGGCTGTGTGTGAATAATAAATAATATATGCAAAACTGTTTGTATTATATTTTGAGGATCTATGATGTATGATGGAAAAAGGTAAAAACTACTATCCTAGTTAAAAATGATTTAGGATATCTTCTTGCTGTAAAGTCCAAACAATACTTTTGGTACATCTTGTTGTAAAGTAAAAGCCAAGTCTGAAATCATTTTAAGTGCAAAGGTCTTTAGTTCGACTGCCTTGGTTTACATGAGGTTACATGATTTACCAGGGTCACTTGAGTGCCCCAGTTAGGTAAACTCAGGTCTTGTTAATTTCTATTCAAATAAATGCTTGATAAATGCAAATATAGATTACACAGGTAAAGTTGGGTAAGATTTTCCTTTACCAAAAGTATAGCCTAACAAGCATTTTCGGGATTTTAAAAAGCAATAGGAAAATAGGCATGTCTTTTTATTTTGCTTTATTGTGCTTTAAGAGTGTTTTCTTTTTTCCTTCCATAAACTGAAGGCAAGACCCTCCACCAGCAAAAAGATTACAACCAGCCTCATTGTGATACTTGCTTTGTTTCAGTGATCTGGACCCAAACCCTCAGTATGGTTTGTACTTAACCTATAGAGAGATACTCTTAAGGTCAAATAGGGGAGGGAATAACATATCAGAGTGGGGAATATGTTAGAGATGATCCACACACTAGTTAAGTACTTTTGGACTTCATGATCACTAAATAAGGGTCATTCTAAATGTGAATATATTAAATAATGCAAGTTATACAAAAGTTCTGAAGAAAACATTTATAAAATACAAAAAAAATGGATTCTAAAATGAGAAATAAGAAGAATTTCTAGGGGTGAGTTTCAGGTACCCAACGATGTTAAAACCAAGCAGGTTAAAAACTACTGCTCCAGAATCCCGTATCTTGCTACTTGAAATTAATCTTCCATTCTAATTATGAGTAATAAAACACTTAAATATAAAAGGTCCTCTGAAAGCTTGTCTTCAAATGCAACAAGGAAATAGCCAGAAGAGTAGGAATAGGCAAATCTCTAGGGAACTGGGGAGGGGACTGGGAGACAGAAAGGAATGAAACCACAGGGACAGAGCAGGTAATTGGCGATGCACTGGGAAAGGAAAGCAGATTGAGTACTTCAGGCCTTGACAAGAGAAAGGAAAAGGAGAAATTTGATAACCTTTAGACCTACGAGAGGTCCACTGGTTTCCCAGCCGGAGTGAAATGAAGATATTAAACATTTATAAAAGTTCAATTCATACAACAGTATAGGATGTGCCTGTTCTGATTCAAGAGTATACAATACTATGGCTAATTTCAAAGACTTGTACTGAAACCTTCAATTCATAAAAGAATATACAAATTTTATATATACATTTTCATGCCTCTATATTTTTATCTGAATTTCCTAATCTGATAAAGATTAACTTTTAAATTCATCATAATAGTTACACTTTTTAATCTGAATGTCAAATAACTAAGAAAAGAAAAAAATACTTGTTTTTTTCCTGAACTTTAAAGCAGTATAGTAAATGCTCAAATATTTGAATGGCACTAATATGGAAAAGCTTTCATTTCAGCTATCTGGGTCATTTCTCTCTCATGTGAGTCTCTACACTCAAATAAATGCAAACTCATTTTAATATTGGCCAAACCAAATAAAAATAAGGCGGCAATAGAGTGGCAAAAAAATGTTTCATTTTTAAAAATCAAGTAGAAATGATATTATTACCTAATATTTTGATGTCAAAGGCTCTTCCTTCTATTTTTGCATATAGTCAAGAACTGAATATTTTTATAACAGCTCTAGTAACATTCTTCTTTGCAAGCTAAGAGAATCCAGAAAATGTTAGAAACCTGCAGCCCTGTCCTTTCCATTGACTTATTCTGCAACCATAGTCAAGTACTGTCTAGGATCCAAAATTTTCACTTATAAATTAAGAACAAATACAACTGCTCTTTATTTCATGATTATCAGTTTACTCAAACATTCAACACTTAGGATGTACCACCTACTAGGATAGTATGCTACAGTATAAAATTCTTCCAGATAAATAACTTTTCAAATTCCATTTAAGCCTTCATCATGTGCATTATACTATAACTGTTTATCAGTATAAAGCTAATTAACTCTGCTATTAAAACATTTATAATATAGCTTTTGTTACAACTAAATTCTAGGTAAAAGCTATTGAAATCAATTTATATTTTCAATAGGATCTATATTATAGTTTGGAAAATGGTATACCTGATCAAGGATTTAAAAAATAACAAAAAAAACCCCTCTAAAATATAACCAAAAATGTCGTAGGCAGCTACAAAAATTCTTTGAACAAATATGTTTATAGTTCAACAAAATGGGCATCAGAAACTATAGTTAAAATTATTACCCATAAATCAGATTTGTATCTTTTTATCCAATATCCAATTTTTTCCTTAGAATGTAGAATAGTTTTCAAGGAATAACTAAAATGGCATAATTTTACTTAAACTCAAGATCTATCTGTTGAAACACTACTTGACCTTCAAGGCTCAGCTTAGATTTCATCTCTTTTATAAAACTGTCCCAACCTCTAAAGCTGTTAAGTCTCTTCTCCTAGCCAGAGGTCATATAGAATGCTGAGAAAACCATGCCCTCTGATAACCATGGCTTCAAGCATTAGCTTTTCTTCATAATAGATTTGTAATCCTTCTGTCATTTACTTTTTCTGAATTTTAGTCCCCTCATCTGTAAAGTGTGCATAACAACCTTCCTTCCGGGTCTTGAGGGCTGAATGAAATTAAGTACATAAACCACCAGTGTCTATCATGTAGTATATACTTAATATATACATGCTGCCTGTCATTTAACTTTTCCCCTCAATTCCCTATGCTTTTTCAAATAGTAAAATTAAATATAAGATGAGCTTATGATAAAAGAAAATGTTTAACTCATGCAAACCAGTTTTCTTCTTAGAGACAGAACACTTTCTGGTGGTAGTTTTAATATCACTGCCTTAGTTCGACAAATCAAAAGTATCAAAAGGAAAAAGATGGTAACTTGGTATTACATGTACCAAATTTTGTAATGAAGCTTTAGCTAATTTATGCAAAGCAGAGATGTGTAAAGTCATAGAAAGTTAAGTATACTGAATTGTGAGAAACTTCTTCTTTAAAAAAAGACAACAATGTCAACAAAAAAAATTCTTTTCTTCAATGGAATGTCAGTATCATAGAAAAAGATATGCATTTGGTGAATTAAGTTACTAATATATTAGTATGATGCATTGGTACAACAGAATACCAACGTTTCCAATTTAACAACCCAAATTGTACTCCTTATACTTATTAAACTTTGAATTATAATGGTAGCAAATATGGAAAGAACTGCAGGTTTCAAGCCACTGAAGATTACAACACAAGAAGTAAACTGTAATCTTAACCAAGCTTCTATTGTAACCAACCTAAAGGAGAGGGTTGTCCCCGTATAACTCCATTCTTGGTTCTCTCCTCCAAGTCCATAACTTCCTTGTATATCAATTCTGAAAAAGAGGAGAACATAAACTTTTCAAAGTCTGAGAGCCAATCTCATAAGACATGTATGTTTTAGTAAATTATTTTTACACACATCAAGTACTTTGAACAGTGTCATCCAATGGCAAAGGGTCTGTGTCAACCTAAGAGTCAAAGGTGTTAAAAACAATTCCTTGATCCTCAACCACAAATTATGTTGAAAGGAACAAAATCTGTCTTAACTAATGTTCCTAAAGTTGGATTAGGATAGAGCTGGGATTAGAAGCTTTATCTTTTTTGCTCCACCAGTGCTTTGTACTATACCATATCATAGCACATATCATTCTGTACTAAAAATGCTTGTTTAATTCTCAGTGAGGGCTCGAATCATTTGTCTAATTAACTTCTATTTCCTGAGCCCTGGCATAGTATCTGGTACATGTACGTGCTCACTCAGATACTTGTTAAAAGATTTAAAAGACAAAGTATGTGCAAGCCTTTTTAACAGGTGAAATATAAATACATTTTATTAAAGAAAAAGAAGCAGGTAGTTATACTTCAATTTATGAACTGAAGCATGATGTGTTATCACTGTCAAGATTTCTCCATGGGAATCTTGCTCTTTTTCTGGGCTTCTGGACAGTGAGTGGACTGCTGTGAGGATTGCTCTAACTAAAGAGTGATATCAGATGCTGCCTTGTTGGTGTATGTGGCTCCTGTCCTGTATTCTTTTAAGTGATCCTCATGTCAAATGTTATGTGTCTTGAGACTTTGAATGTCTACTTAAGAAGAAACTTCTGGTGGATGCTACAAAGCCATTATTCATCATCTTTTCTGGGTCATGGAATCCTTTGAAGAATATCATAAAAGCAATAAACCCTATTGTGCAAGCAAAATGTGCAAGCAAAAAACATTGCACAGAATTTTGAGTCTATAATTCTTTAAATTAAACTTCTGATAAAGAATATCTGATCATGGGGTATAATAATGTTTATGTTGGTAATAAGGTAAAACAAGATCTACACACACCTAAATTTGGTGGCCATGGTAACCATAATGTACTTGGAAGGAGAAAAATAGAAGTCTTGATAGAGGAAAGAATGAGAGATGTTTTTCTTCAAAGAAAGAAAAGAGAATGATAAGCATTCTTGAAAGGATGATTTTTTTTAAAAGAGAAAATGGCACCCCTTTGTGAAAGGGGTTAAGGTAGAAAAACAAAACCTAATTAGGAGTACTATCTAGGCAAAGCAATCTGTAGTTAATGGCTATGACAATGGCTTTTTCTTTGTGTTATGATGCTAAAACTCTTTGGCAGACCTTGAAAAAGGCAGTTTGTAGATAATGATTGAACTGTACTTGGGGCTAGGAGGATAAGATACAGAATAAAAGTAAACATGTTTAGAGTAATCAAAAATCTCAGATATATACTTATACAAACAAAAATACTATGTTTCACTGATTTTATGGTATACTTTTTTCAGAGTTTAATACCTCTGAAATTGGGTTGTATCTTATAACACATTGGTTATTGGTTATCTTATAACCAATGTGTTATAAGATACAACTGGTAGTGTTTTCTCTTTCTTAGTGGTACATTATGGTGTGTTTTACAACTGGCCTATTAAGAGTCCATGAGGTACTGATAAAAGTGTACTGTAAATGTAATGATATATAAAAACATCAGGTTATATATTTTAATATGGTTAAATCTTTGCATATTACTTATTACATATATAGATACACTAGGTTCTACCCAATTCCATTATTCTGGTGGGCTCTACAGAGTCTAACTATATGTTTCCCGAAGTCTACTCAGACAAAGCTAATATCTGGTTATTCTTAAAAATGAAGAATCAAATTCTTCCTTTCCAAATAAATCGATGAATAACCTGTTTAAGTTTATACCTCTCCAGTCCCTTTTGCTTTTCCAGTATTTAGGTAGTTAGTTCTTAACAACAGGTCTTCTGTATCCATTTTAAGATTAGGTAAAAAAAAAAAGGGTGTCAACTGACTTGCCTAAAGTCGTGTAGCTATAAAAGTGGTCCAAACACTGAATGACAACACAAATGAGGTAAACAGGATCTAAAAATTATCTGGCCTAAATGTCCCAGGGAATCTTTTAAAGTAAGAAGTAGTTTAACATTTCCATGACTAATCACATTCATAAAATAAAACTACATGAGATTACTTAAAAAGATTAAAAATTAACTCACTTTGTTGGTGAAGGTGGGGGTAAAACAGACATTCCTATATAGTGCTGATGAAGTGTAAACTGCTACAATTTCTTTGGAAATAATTCTAGAAATAACTGAAATATATCCTTTGCCCAGCAAATCTTGTAGGATTTTTCTTATTGGTATGTTCTCATATGTGCAAAAGAACACTGCAGTTGTTTATAACAACAACAGACCGGATAACTCTAGTTGAATATAGAAATTATGACACAGCTGACAGCAGAATATCACCTATTTAAGCAAATGAGCCAGGTATATGAAGCAAGAGAGAATATTCTCTAAAATACATGATTACATCAATAATCACTAATGTCTCTGTGTCTCGGATGGGAGAAATGAGAGATAAGGATTACATCAGGGAGGGAAATATTAATAATATTACCAAATGTGAGTTACAAATAAAAAAATATTTTTAATTTCCCCAACATGAAGAATGAAACAACATAAAAGGCCAGAAATTCTCTCAGCTTCATCTCTAAGAAACTGGTGAATGTTACCTTTCCACTCTTCTATTGTGTGTTCCCTTTCATCTAATTGCTTGTCAGGTATCTTTGGTGGTGGCTGCAAAACACAAGGCGACAATAATTAAGTCAGTTTATTGGGAATATATAAATTCTTTATAATTATTTGAAATATTAGCCAAACAGAAAGGGTTTATAAAAATACAACAGATCAAGATCGATTACTCATCAACAACCTCTGTATGCAGAGAGACTAGTTTTGGAACACTACTTTATGACAGGAAAAAGGATGCTTAACCATCTTTTACTCCAACTTTTGAAATAGTTCACATTTTATTTATTTCACAGAATTTGCTATGCTTTGAACACAGTAATTTGTTTTATAACTAAGTTAGGATGGTCACCAAATATTCTAGCTCATCAGATTAGGTATCAAGGCAAGAAACAGTGAGAGGTAACTTTATTTTGTGTAGGAGGTGCTTGGACATGCTTGTTAAGTTACTTTTAATATAAAAATATAAAAAACATCATCTTTTATCTCTTATATTATTTAAAATTAAAATGTCTCCTCCAAACCCAACTTTTTAATTCTAACTTAAGAGGCAATATATTCTTCAAACATTAAGAATGAACTTACAGCTTCTGCTTCAGAAGGATCATACCAGACATTGATATATGGATGCTGGAGAGCTTCATCTACAGAGATCCTTTTAGATGCATCAATAACCAGCATTTTAGATAACAAATCCCTTGCCTGACTGGCTGCAAAAATAATAATATTAATGTACATATATCTCATACGTTTTAAAAAAAATTATCAGTGCATTTCAGAAACTTGACATTATCATTAAAAAGTGTATGTTTTAAAAATAATAAATTTTACTATAAAGTCAGGTTATACATATGATAACTATACCCTCACTTTGCTTTGTTATCCAAAGATATCCTTGGGCTATGTCCCATAATCAAATAGAAACACACACACGCACATGCACACATACACAATGGGATTAAATCTAAATATTTATTTAAAAGTACCTTTAAGTTTGTTGTGTTCTGAATCAGCTGGGAAAAGTACATCGGGGAAGAGTTTCTCAAAGCTATATCCAGCATATTTAGGTCTGTTTTCAACATAAGTCCTTACTGTTGGTTGTAGTTTCTTCATGAATTCGGGACATGGTGTTCCAAGCTGTTCAATAACTTTATTCCACTGATCAATATCTAGTATCAAGTAGCTAAGAAAAATAATCTGTGTATCTAATGTTCAACACGATCCACACATTAAAATAACAAGAAAACAACAATTTAAAAAATCCTAAGAAAGAATGTGGCAGTTATAAATTTTATAGCCACCTTGCAAAAGGCAATGCTTATAGGTGGATGGAAAGGATCGATAAACCAGCTTTGTTAACCTTATTGAGAGAGTGTGTGTGTATGTGTCTAATACTGATTTTATCATAAAAATGAAAGCTTTGACATATTCTAAATACAAATGACTCGAATAATTTTAGACTGTACATAATATTAGAATATAAAATTTGCCATTTTCTTCTAGCTTATTAGAAAAATGTGAATGCCTATCCTAGAGGCTAATATTTTTTATTTGTCTTCTTTTTTTTTTGAGTCATCTATACTAACAGAAAAAACTACTAGCAATAAAAATAATGGTTTTGCTAAAAGTGCCATTTTCTTTTTGCCATTCTTTATTTAGCTTATGCTAATAAAGTTTTTTTAAAGCTCTGAAACTTATGAAAATGAATCAGTATCTCAGTAAGTTGTAAGGTTATACAATTCCCTAGTTTCTTTACACCTGTCTTTATACCTCAAGTCCCACTGGCAGACTAAGACCTAAAGCTTTCTTACTGTAACCCAGTGCATGTGGCTTTTCCCATCTCTCCTCCTAAAATAATTTTAAGTGTCCAGCTGATAAACACATAACAGATCACTCACTGGTAATAAAAAAAGTACTCAGATGAACCAAAAGCATGAATCCAAATCTACTCATCATCATTAAAACTATTACTGATGAAATTTTCAGATGAAAAGATCAGTATGTTGAGAAATGAAACAACCAAAAGACATAAAAGGCATAGAAAATTAACAAAAAATGAGGTGGGGGTGGGGACAAAACAAAAGGATGACCAGAAGAAGCAAGAGACAATTCCAAAATTCATATTAAAGCCCTAATAAGCACTTCTAGACTTACTCAGGTGTATAGTTACTAGAAAATTTTAATGCAAGCTATGATTTTTGATTTAGGTTTAATAAATCAACTCAAAGCCAGCAAGTAATAGTGGATAATTAACTTGAGCAGTTCTTAAAATTAACATATGAATCAATCAAAATAGCAGGTGGTATTTTTAAAGAGTAGAGCAATTTAACAATATTATAAGGGAGAGACAAAATACATTATGCTTGACCAAGTTAAAATGTTGTCATACATTTTGACCTTTAGAAATTACATTGTAGGCCAAAGATAAGGATACGATCTGTACCTGGGAACAAAACACCACCTTTGATCATTTCTCCCATGATGCACCCAACTGACCAAATGTCAACTGAAAACAAAATGCAATGACATTAACATAAAAATTTTGGTTAAAATAAAAAAAATATAAACATATTAAAAAAATCACATACACCATGTATACTTTAAAATTATAGAAAGCAGTATAAAATAAAAATGAGTGACAGTGAATGTGCTCTAACTACCAGCAGAGACTGTATGTCTTACTGCCAGATGCAGTCTACAAATATTTCAGCTTCTTGTCTCAACAATTTTTGAACTATAACAGCCACAAACTTTGTTTAAAAAACCCACATATATGAATGTACCATATTCATTTTCATTAAAGAACGTTAAGTTCATCACCTAACTAATTAAACTGCTGCAGCAGCACAAGGATACAGTCCCTTCCTGGAAAGAGGATTTTGTGGCAAACCATTTCTCCCATAATGCACCCCACAGACCATAAATCCACTATATGTTTGCAGCACAAAAGAAGAAAAAGCAAAGCAAAAGGTCATTAAAATCAAAGAAGCATAATATGACTGCATTATATTAAAAAACTACAAAATATCACAAAAAGAAAAAAGTGATTTTAACTTTAGCTAATGGAATAATTTAAAACAAAATATTTTTCAAAAGGCTTTGAATCACAAAAGCAAACATGAAGTGTTGCTTTTTAACTACATATCTAATTTTAAAGTGAGAGCTATGCACAGAAACCACATGATTAAAAATCTTATATATTTCGTCACTGCAAATTTGTTCATAAAATATGAAATAGAACCAAACACAAACTTTGTTAATAAGGCTGAAAAAGTACACGAGGTAGCAAATTTAAAAAAATAAAATCTTGACACTATTTTGAGGTTCAACTGTGCATTATGTTCTCTCTTTAAGTCAAACAAAAGGAAAAAGCATGAGCAGAAAAAAATCTAGTATATTAAAACATTTAAGAGAAAAAAATGTTTTTATGAACAATTATAGTTTAAAATTTAATAGAAAGCTCTTTAGAAATTTTCAAACTGGATTTTGTATATTTATTTGAGAAATGCTGTTTATTCTAAATTAGAAGTCATTTGCTTTCTTGGCAACATCATGCTATATTTACACTAGTATCCCAAAAGGAATAAGTGCATAGAGAATGAACAAATGATTAAGAAAACTTAGTAAAAAAAAGTATATTTCATGTTTTCCACCTAAAGTTTTTAAACTCATAAAACTAAACTGTTTTTGATTTCAGAAGTTAGTTTTGGTTAATACAGTACGAAAGTTCCTACTTTAAATGGGAGCTCTAATCAATGCTGAAAAAAAATTGCTGAACACGTAAATGGGTAATTTGGGAATCTCTACCAGTTTCATTAAAACTAAAAACACACTCTGATATTTTATATCTTTGAGTTTGAAAATCTAGAGTAGGTACTTGCAGTTTAATAGAAGGGGAAGAATGAGCCATTTAAAAAGAAAGCCTTAGAAAATGGCAATTGTTTTTGAAGTCTGAAGGTCTAAATTCTTTAAGAATAAAAAAGGAAAAGGATAGAAATGGATCTTATGGGTGTTAGAGTAAGATACACCCTTTATCCATGTTGGAGGACTTAGGAAATCAAAGTGTACTTTTTTTTTTTTTTTTCATAGGTGGCAAGCTGAATAAGCAAGGAAACTTATATATGGGGTGACCACAAGGCTAGCAGTTTTCCATACCCATTTATCAAATCTTAAAAGTTTACATAGAGGCCTTAACTGAGGTTAGTCACATACATAGTAAAGACAGTCTCACTACCACATTTCTATATCCTTGGAGCAGCTTCTGAGAGTGGGGAAGATAAGTGGGAAACACACATTCCAAGCTCAGTGGAGGGAATGGGGAATCTCCAATTGCCTAGGTCCAGCTTGTGTGTCAAACCAGTGGTCATATCTTCTTGATAAAGTGTACTTTCTAATAAGGAAACTGCCAATTCATTACAGAACTGTAGGAGCTGAACTGGAAATAAATTTTGGAAATCCTGTGGAACTTAAGTTTCTCTACAATTTCATTTTAAAATATATACAAATGGTATGTGATTCAACTTTCAAGGATAAAATTTTAGAGGAAAGTTAATATTCATAAATCAGCTCAGAGAATAATTTTAGGCAAAAATCTATTATAATAAAATTTCCCTACAGATTTTATAGAAAAAGGCAAACTTCAGTTAAATATCCAGGACACAAATGACGTAGGTAACTTAAGGAAAGTATTTTTAAACAGATTTTGAAAGCTGCAAGTACAGAGGTTATTGTCTGGGTCAGCAAAAACTTTCTCAGAACATGATTAACCTGCTTCACAAACAAAACTAGTTTTAAAGTGTCTAATTGCTTAGCCTATTAGGAAGTTTGAACATATTCTATTATTTCATACTTTGCAAAAAGCTTTGAGGTAGCTTGCAATAAAACATCTAGGTGCTATTTCACAGAGTATTTTAAATAAAGTTACCACATTAACAAAGTTAAAGTTTAAAGTCAATAAAATCCTGTGCAGATGTACTCAATTCCTAAATGTCTGGGACTCATTAAAATTTCTTCTTAAATATAAATATTTATATTTATATAATGTGTATTTATATTTTAAAAAATTTATTAATTACATGAAGATAATTTTCTTCAATCTTGATTCTAATGTTGATAAATATAATTCAATATATCCGCACACAGTAATGCTATTTTTTAAAGGGTTTTGATGAAACACAGTTTCCTGCAAAAGGTCTCATTAATTATCCATCAGCTTTGAAGAACGGCTTTACTGTAGCTCTTAAAAGTTTACACTAAGTGATATTGCTATTAACTTTAGTTTCAGGGGGATGGAAATATGAACAAATATCACTAACAACCCACTAGGATTACAATTAAAGATTAACTGTTAGTCCACTTGAGTCCATCTTACAAATACTCATTTTCAAGTTATGGAAAAGTAAATGGCATACATTCTGTTTCAAAGGTCATGACAATAAATTCTTTATCCAATGGTAGTGCTGATGGTTATGTATTTATATTTAAATAAACAGGGGCCCCAAGTTTTTCCAAACAAAATATAGTTACATTCAAACTCTTGATAAATATATCAACAGTGTCATACATTTAACTCTAGTTGCTTTGGCTTAAATATTTACATAAGAAATCAAACAAAAGCAAACAAATCAGAATAGTATTTCAAGTAAAGTGTTTGCTGACCGTTTTCTTTGTAGCCCATTCCTAGAATGACTTCTGGTGCTCTGTAGTAGCGAGTCACTACGTAAGGTGTCATCATAAAACTAGTTCCAGCAGTCCTGGCTAGTCCAAAGTCAAGAATCTTCAAAGTGCAGTCTGATTTTACTACTATATTACTAGGCTTTAAGTCCTTCAAAAAATAAAAATAAAAAATTACTGCTATGATATATACAAATACTTTGTTTTTCACAAATTATCAGATCACTAGTAAAACAAGTCTAATGCTAATTATCTCTCTCAACATAATTCATATTATTGGAGAGATTCATCATAATAGGCAAATTTGAGAAATTAGTTTGATGGCATTTTAATTTTGAATACATAATTAGAGGAGTAATGTTTTATTTGCTAGGAATTATGATTAGCTGGCAATTTTTGATCAAGTGGAGTAAAAGTGATTTGGAAAGGCATTTAAAAGCTCTTGTAAGAACTATTATGATAAAAGAACGAGAATCATCAGTTAGCATTTGTATTTGCTGATATACTAAATTACCAGCATTTTAACAAATCTCATTTTAAAGTCACAATAAATTTGATATAGATATTACAAATCAACAATGGACCATTCTATGTCAAGCTAAGCAATTTTCATTTGACCTTTCCAACTGGCAGGTAGGTGTTCAATTCTAAAGAACTGAAATAGTCATTAGCAGTCTTTCTGTCACTGATTTCCCACCCCAAATCCCACAAATTTTTTCATAAAACTTTTGTCTGCTTATAGAGGAAGGACAGTATTGTCTTGGTGCCAGTAATCTATAAAATTACTTGCTGTTGATGCTACTAAATAATGTCTTTGTCAAGAATTTTCCATGTGACCCTAGGAATTCTATGCTATTATCACTAGAAAGAAGGCAGCAGCATGAACATTTAAGGCTGCAAGTTTGACACATCTAGCCTGTTAGTGCCAATGAATCCTATTATGAACTAAGAGACCAAGGAAAGCAAGCATATGTCCACAAACACATTTCATTATTGGTACTGACATGCAGTACATACACTGAATACCAGTGATTAACGGAATAGAAAAAAAAATGCTGGCTCAAAAGGCAATGATTACTTTTGTAATGTCTATATCCAGAAAAACACGTATTTGGACTTTAACATATTTTGATAGGCAATCATGGATGAACTTTAAAGATATGTAAACTAAGGGCTTTATCAAATTAAAAAAAAAAGATCAACAGGCTTAGTGAAACAAAAGATGAAAAATTTTCATTATTGCTATTCTGTAAATATACTGTAGCCACTATTTCCAAAATACAATATCTCAGCAAAGTAAAACTGCATGTTCAAGAATAAATATTACAAGCTTTGATATCACTTCCACATCTACTACAATAAAGATTAATGGCTCTTCATACACTCTAGTCTAGAAATAAAATTCTAACCTTAAACACTTTATTTTGGAAAAATTAAGAGCAAAATACACCTTTTTAAAAAAATAGATATTTAAAAAGTCAAAAAAATGCCTCAGAGAATAGTACCTAAAATTCATCTTTGTATGTCAATATGTACTTTTTTACAGATGTTAGAACCATTGCCAACTACATGAGAAAAATAACTGAATTTGTATGCATTTGTGGCAGAGGCAATAAAACTAACCTAGTAATATTCAATCTTTTCTCCAACGTATTTCCAGCCTCTTCAAGTTACATACGTAGTTAGGCAAGCCTCTGACTAGTTCTAGTCGATGGGATGTGAGCGGGAGTAAAAAACAGAGGGCATCCTGTTGTTCCCTTGTTTTGGTGATTAGTAGCATTCCAGAGAAGGAACCCTCTGTTAACCTGGGTTGCTGAGCATCTAAGTAAAGCAGTGTCTTCAGCCATCATGACCTGCAGTGGACATGTAGCGTGGGAAATAAACCTTAGTTGTGTTAAGCCACTGAGAATCAGAGTT
Organism: Macroglossus sobrinus; assembly: GCA_004027375.1. NCBI lineage: Eukaryota > Metazoa > Chordata > Mammalia > Chiroptera > Pteropodidae > Macroglossus > Macroglossus sobrinus. Next base: position 184,203 of record PVKZ01002117.1, read on the forward strand.
TATTTGTTACCTCTGCATTGTCTAGTGGTGACATTATGATTTGTAATAAGAAATACATATTTGGTCTTTGCCTCAGTTACTGGCTGTTAAAACCTTTAAAATTTCCTAAGTGATGAGAGCAATAAAGGTGAAGAGTGCTTTTTGTAATTCATAATAGAACCCTTCAACTAACCCTAAATTTATGTTAATGAGGTCACTTTTGGAAAGCCCAAATGGATGGAGGCTGGTTGGTTGTCAGGTGAACTAACAATGTGATCAGATGTTATAACTTTCAGCCCCACCCCCAGACCTTCTGGTAACAGAGAAAGGCTAGAGATTAAGTTCAATCACCAATGGCCAATGATTTAATCAATCATGCCCATGTAATTAAGCCTGCATAAAAACCCAAAAGGACAGGATTCAGAGAGCTTCTGGAGAATACTTGAAGATTTGGGGAGAGTGACACCCAGAGAGATCATGGACACTCCACACCCCTTCCCACATAACTTGCTCTATGCATCTCTCCATTTGCTATTCTTGAATTATGTACTTTCTAACAAACTGGAAATCTAGAAAGTAAAATGTTTTCTTGAGTTCTGTGAGCCACTCTAGCAAATTAAACTTGAAAAAGGGGTCATGGGAACCTCCAAATTATAGAGTAGGTCAGAAGCACAGTAACAGCCAAGGCTTCTGATTGGCATCTGAAGTGGGGGCAGTCTTGTGGTACTAAGCCCATAACCTCTGGGATCTGATACTATCTTCAGGTAGATAGTGTCAGAATTGAGTTAAATTGAAGGACACCGAGCTGGTGTCCAGAGAATCTGAGAATTGTTTGGTATAGGAAAAACTACCACACATCTGGTGTCAGAAGTAGTACTATAGAGCAATAAACACACAAGACTGTTTTTCCTTTACACTAGTCTATTCTAACACTAAAATTGGACTAACACTAAAATTGGTGCCAGGAGGATCATAGCTTAGCAGCAGAGAAACTTTGGAAAAATAATCCAGGTTATATAGTAGCAGTACATTTCATGATGCTGTCACCTACAATAACTTGGAGAACACAGCACTTGCATAATGAACTTGAAGCTCTAGAATAGGGATTGACAAATTAAAGCCTGCTTGTTTTTGTAAAGAAAGTTTTATTGGAACACAGCCACTCTCATTCAATTATTGTCTATGGCTGTTTTTCTGTTACAATGGCAAAGTTGAGCAGCTATAACAGAGACTATATATCATTTACAAAGCCTAAAATATTTACTATCTGGCTGTGCCTTTACAGAAAAAGCTTGCTGATTCTGCTTTAGAAGAAGATATTGGAAAGCAAAACTTTAGTAGTGTATGTTGGTGGCTATTGGCTACATTTGAAAGAATTAGCCACTTTTAAAAGAGAAATGAAAGAGGAATGAGTCTAGAATTTCAGGGCCTTGCCATTCTGGAAAAGCTAAATGCTATCAAACACTTCAAAAACAAAAAAGGGCAGATGGTTTAAATACCTCCCCCTCCCAATCCAGGTATACTTCTTTATCTGATTGATGGGCCTAGTCAGATGACTTATTTCAGCCAATGGAGTGCAAGGGAATGTGATGGTCACCAAGTCTGAAGAGAAGTTTTAAATGTGTTTGCTTGATTTAGCTTGGCTCTTGCTCTTCTATCTTTTACCATGAGAGAGAGAGAAAAAAAAGTGCCCCAGGAAGGCACTCCTTCAGCTTGAAACCTTATCATGTAACAGACTCTGAACCTGACTGACCCCATGATCTGGAACAGTGCCACACAGCCAACCTACAGATCTGAGCAAGCAATAAATTCTGCTTTAAGTCACTAATACCTTGGATTTCTTTCTGAAACATCATTTTCACATAATGATTCTTCTAAAAGCTCTTGAGAGAAAAAGACATAAAATCTTTCAACTGATGAAACTACTTCAGACTTTCCAACAGAAGCCTAAACGCTTAAATTAGACATTAAGTCAAATGTGCTTTGAAAAAAACTGCAATTAAAAAGATAAAAAGCCTCCTAAGTTTCAGAGAGAGCTGTATTAACATAGAAACTCGACAATTCTGTGGCTATTCTAATCTTAAAATGGTGGTTCTCAATTCAGGACAATTTTGACCTCAAGGGAATTGTGGCATTGTCCAGAGACATCTCTGGTTGTCACACTAGGAAGTACTACTGGCATCTAGAGAACAGAGGCCAGGAATACAATTCACAGGACAGTCCCTCAAAAGAAATAATTTATCCAGAGAAAAGTGCAATGTAACTCCACTCCATGTATCAAGTTTCTTGACAGTTATTTATCTAAATACGTGTATTATACCCTTCATTCCTTGTACAGTGACTCCTTCCCCCCACCATATAAAACTCCACCTGGAGTCATCCTAGTTTTCATGTTTGCATTTTCTAGGTACATCTTTGCCAACACCTTTGCTTTCAGTATTTGGAAGTTAGCTACAATTGTTTTTAATTACAGAAAAACATTGTTGTTGGTAGTTTTACCTGTATGTATGTGTGTCAAAATTTGACCTTTTTTCATTAAGGGGTTTATCCCATTTATACATGACATTATATATTAGTCTTCAGTAATTTAATGTTTCTTTTTTATGTTTCTTGCTTTTTCTTTTGTTTTCTACCTCTTATCATTTCTGTTCTACTGACCTGCTGCCTCTATTAATCTAGAAATTTCCTATATTTCTAGATTAACTTAACTTCAAATTAACTTCCCTGCTGTCAGATTACTATTCTGATCCAATGGACAAAGAAAACCCAGAAGTTTAACTCATTTGCTCTACCTCATATAATATGAGTACTGGAGGAGGAAAATAATATACTCTTCCACTTAAAAATAGTTATTTTGAGCACAAATGTATGTACTTATTATGAGTTATTTGATACAATGTAGCTCAGAAGGAAGATATAATTCCACTGAATTAAATAATTTTAAAGAAATTCCTCTCAAATTAGAGGTACAACTTTTCAAACAATAAGCTAGATTTAAAAATAAAATACAAACACATATATCCACAGAAAAGCTTGTACACAAATGTTCATCTCAGCATTATTCATAACAACCAAAAAATGGTAATAGCCCAAATGTCTCTCAAATGCTGAATGGAGAACCAAAATGTGGTACATTTGTACAGTGAAATACTATTTGGCAATAAAAAGAAATAAAGTACAGATACATCATACATATGGATATACTTGAAAACATTATATAAAAGAAGCCACTACAAAATACCACATTCTATATAATTCCATTTACAGATGAATCTTGAATGACACAGGCTGGCTGGAACTGCACAGGTCCAGTTGGAATTTTTTCAGTAAATACTCTTATAATTTTCTTAATAGCCTGGATACGATCACTTCTGCTCTAAGGCCACTGGCAGAACTAGTCATAACGGCCTGCCCAGTTGTAAGGGAACTGAGAAATGTGCAGAGGCAGACTTCAAATGGTGGTGAGCACCAGCCTCTGCCAAAGCCTACCCTTCTGGTTATCAAAAATTCCTTTTCTCCCTTTATTCCACAGATCCCGTATGATTTTCTTAACGTTTTCTTTTTTATAGCTTACTTTGTTATAAGACTATAACATATAATACATATAACATACAACAAAATGTGTGTTAATCAACTATATTTCAGTAAGGTTGACAGTAGGCTATTAGTAAAGTTTTGGGGAGTCAAAACTATAAGCAAATATTTAACTGTACAGGGTGGAGGTCAGTGTCCCTAATCCCCATGCCATTCAAGGGTCAACTGTGTATGAAATGTTCAGAACAGGCAAATATAAGGAGAAAGTGGATTAGTGGTTGCTTAGGGCTGGGGGAGAACATGACAGAGAAGAATGAGAATTGAAGGCTAATTGGTTCATAATGAGATCTGAAGGCTAATGGGTGCAGGGCTTCTTTAAGGAGGGAAAAAATGTTCTACTATCATGGTGATGGTTGCAGGACCTTTGAATAAAAAATGAACTGTACACTTAAGTGGGCAGTGAATTATATCTCAATAAAAAAGTTAAAAAGCAGGACACAAATATACAAAATGTTTCTGAATAAGAAACACAACTGGTGAATACTCAAATTTTATATAACTGATAAGAATAGCAGGCTATTTTATATACTGCTTCATTTTAGAGCAAAAATAACCTTATAAATTAGCAAAATACTCCATATAAATTAGCAAAATACATGTTCTAAGAATATAATAAAAGGTTATGATGTCAGTAAAAATGGCAGAGTAGATACTTCCATAGAAACACCAAAAAGCGGAACAAAAATGATCAAAATAAACTTTGGAAATCTGGAAAATAGTCAAAGGTTTACAACCAAGTGAATACAGAACCAAGAAAGAGGCAATTTAAAAACAGAGGTCCCTCTCAGTTCCTTTACTCTTTCACTATCCTCGTCTCTATTGTCACTGTCTTTCTCACTGTCCCTTCCTCTGCCTCCACACTCTATCTGTGCAGTTTTATCTATTTTCTAATAAATTTTCCTTTTGACTCTAACTTTGGCATGTGTGTTGAATCCTTCCTACATTCTCCACCAAAGGACCTTCTTTTTCTCTTAGTCCAGGGGTTGTTCTCCCCGCAACTTGGGGAAATTTGCTCTGTCCTGCATCATCTTTTCTGGCTGACCACGAAAGTATCAAAGAACATAAACTCATCCCACCCAAGTCTGCCATTGCTCCTCTCATCTGAGAGTGGCTGCGATTCATTTCCCTATGCTGTGAAGATCAACTGGCGTTGGGCAAATGGTTGATGCTGTTTCTAAGAAGCTGGTGAGAGACTTGTTCTCTAATGGAGCAGGAGTCCACTGGTCCTGTCTACTTTTCTACTTTTCTTCCTCTAATTTCCCTGACTCTGTGTCACCAGCAGAATCGCAGAGAAGACCTACGGAGGAACCCTGTCCAAATTCCAAATTAAAAGACTGTGCAGCACCTTTAGGCCACAACAGGATGGGTAAGTCTCTGTGGGAATCTCCTGTTCCCTTCTCTTGGCCCCTTGCTTTCATTTGGCTGGGGTCTTGCAACCAGGGAAGTAGTGGGATACAGAAGCATGCTGGGGCTTACTCCCAGATCTTGCCCTTTAGCCTTTCTCTCCTTCCCTCTCGCTCCAGCAGGAACTCTAATGGGGAGGAGGCGGGGTCACGGTAGCAGCTCCACTGAACTTTTCTAACTTGTCCCAATCTATCCTGTCCTCATTTCTGAATTGGTTCCAGGACTCCAGAGCAATTTCAGCGAGGGTCCAAATAGTTCAGAGCTAAGTACCCCGATTGCATTGGGTTTCCTGGCTTGCATCCCCTATAGTGCAGGACTTCAAGGTAATCGCCCCACTCTCCGAAAACCTAGCCTTCTGTTGCTGTCCCTGAATTTCTGCATCTCTGTTTCTCTCCCTTGGAGCCACAGGCAAATCCCTGCAAATGCTCAGGTCAGTGGCCAACCCAGACTGGTGCTATTATTCCCCCTCTGGCAGTGGGGGGCCCAGGACCCCCACCTGTAGTCTGGTTGTAGGAGCCACAGGTAAATCCCTGTGCACACTCGTAGCAGTAGTGGGCCAGACACGTGCTACCATTCCCCCACCTCCTGCCTTTCCAGGCAGCACTTCGCCACAGAGCCTATGTGCACCCCTCTCAGGAGGTAGAGTAATGCGCTTTCAGATTCAGATTTAGCTAGAATTGTGTTCTCAGGTATCTTAAGGGTTAAGATTCAGGGTGCCCAGGTTCAATTTCATCTAAGGGAAGAATATATTTTCTCCTTCCTCTACAGAGGCACAGGCACTTTCCAGCCAGCAGCCCCACACCCAGCTGTCAGCAGCAAGGAACCATATGGGTCCCTCCTCCTTCCAAACTAATGATAGGAGGGGGGCCAAGAAATTTGGTCTGTAAATGGTTCCCTAAACTACAATACTCTCCCACAATTAGATCTATTTTGCAAGAAACAGAAAAAGTGGGAAGAAGTTGCCTATGTATGAGCTTCTATGCTCTTTTATCAAGACCCAGACTTACTAGATGATCCAATCACAGGTGCGCCTTCCAGGAGATCTCAACATAACCAGGAATTTTCTCCTCCCCCTTTATCCTCACACTCAGGGGAGACCAAGTTCTCTGGGAACCTCATCTATTTCATTGCTCCCAGAGAAAACTAAATATGCACCCTCAGGGAAGTTACAAATACTGATGATGGGGAAATAATAAGAGTTATGTGCATGACCTATGTTAAGAATTCTAGTTAAGAATTCTGATAGAAAGAAAAATGTATGTTTTTGGTAACATAAGGTATAAAGGATATATATTTTGAAGGAAACTGAAGGAAAGGTGTTTGTCTTAAAGTCGGTTATTTCTGAATGAGTGAAAAAAGAAATAAGGGAAGTTGTAGGTTTGTGAAGAGAAATCCTAAGAGGAAATTTTATGCAATTTAGCTAAACAAGGTTAAAAATTTAAATGTCAAAAGTAAGCTAATACAAAATTAGAGTTCCTTTAATGTTTCTTAGATTACTGTTATGGGAAAGTTTTCTGAGTGGAAAACAAGGATTCTGTACTTCAACAAAATAATTTTGTGTTTTATGTTGCCTTAACCCGTTTTCTGAGGCTTTTAGAGAATATACTGACATTGGCCCTAAGTCTGAGGGCCAGACACTCCAGGCTATACATTTCATAACTCAGGCTGTGCCCAATATTAAAAAGGAAGCTCCAAAAGATGGGGCCTAGACCTCAACCCTGCAGGCTGCCTTGGTGTCAGAGGTCTTTAAGGTGTCCAATAACTGGGATCGGGCAGAGAAGGAAGCAGAACATAAAAAAAGGCACAAATTTTATCTGCCATAATACAGGGACCACCATCTTGAGGTGACCCAAGGCCAAAAAACAAAACAACTCTTTCAGGACTGGAGATCCTCAACCTTGGCCAGTCATAGTTGGCATTGTTGAAACTGGGGTATAATAAATGCACAAACTGCAAAAAAGAAGGGTACTGGAAGAGTGAGTATCCATCTAGCCCTGGAAAGCTGGGAAGGGGTGGACTTCATAAGCCCTCTCTTCTCACAGCAAGTCTCTCATGAGGGAGCTGTTCTCCTCCAATAACAGAGGCCCAAGCAACTTGCCGGCTTGTCCTAAAGAAATCCTTGCAATCACAACGGGAGCCTCAGGTCACCCTCAACATGGCAGGGAGGAAAACTGAATTTTTACTAGATAATAGAGCTACCTACTCTGTCCTGACTCATCCCATGGGCCTCTCCAATGCTAACTGCACAGTGACAGGAATAAATAGCCAGCCTAAAATAACATAAGATAACTTACTTTTCCCATTGTGAGACTGGGACTATTGCAGAAATGTTGCAAAATCAGACCGGTGAGAAACCAAGCACCACTTGGAGAGTTAGAGAACTCATGTTTACTACACTGGCAGTCCCAGAAGAGCTAGTGCTCTGAAGATCTGGGTGCTGAGCTCAGGGGCAATTTTGCTTTTATAGGGCTTATTCAGCATGGGCCAATTTGTTAATTTGTCCTCAGACAGTTACAGACTGTAGGAGTTGCTATGGGCTATGGGCAGATAGAGGGCATGAGATTTTCAGACAGGAAATTAGGCAAGACATCTGTTATCTAGACAGAACAATCAAAGGAGATGGTGAGTCTTCAGCTGATCTCCAGATCACTCTGCCCTTTGGCCCATGCAGCAAGAATGTCTACAGAAGCAGAACAAAGAGTTGATTACAAAGTTAGCTATTTAAGTGAAAAATTCCTCGTCAGGACTAGCAGTGAAATTTCCCACGACATGTCAGGACCAGGGTCTGGTGTGGCAAGCCCCTCATTTCAGAAAATGGGGCGCAGCTACAAAAAAGGGGACAGCCCCCCTGCCCATCACACAAAACACATTTGTGGGGAACCTGGTGTTAAACCATTCATAGATGACTGGCTTCTATTTTAGAGTTTCTAGTAGAGCAGTGCAGCTCCCTTCCTGTGATCTATTGAGTCTCAACTCAAACAGAAAGAGCCCTATCAAGTTTTGTTAAGTATCTCAACTGCTGTCAAATTACAAGAAATCAACAGCTGGGTATATCTGTCTTGAATTAAACCAGTCTCTTATGAGCCCTGATAGCTTCCTCCAGAAAATGAAACAGAAAGTGCAACCTACTCCTGTGAACCCATGGAAGATTGTAAGCTCTTGTTCTGAAAAATAGGTAAGTCCACAAATCTCAGGGAATCAGGGGACTTTTCTGAATAACTATTCTTATAGCCCAGTGTCTCTGCCACTATTCTCTTTAAAATGATTCAATTTCTTTTCACTAGATATCTTCACCTTGAATTAACAAACTGCCATGAAAGAGTAACTTTACTGTCAATTGCCTCTACTATTAATTTTGACTGTCTTTTCAATCTTTTTGCTAAGTTCTAGGCTGTAAGGTTTCCTACCACTTCTACATGCTGGAACAACCTCATGTTCTCTACTTCAGGGCCCTTAGGATAGGCTTCCAGAGATTTCTGTTCCCTAGTAGGCAGGGTCTACAGCCCTGTCTCAGCTTTGAAGAAGTTATAGAAAACAGACCTTCATCTCTCAATGTCCCCTTAAGAATAAAGGAATAAACTCTCTGAGGGGGGATTTAAGTAGGCGGCAGGCAAGAAAATTAAAATGTTAATCAAGCTACATTCAGAGACTGCAAAATGCTGATCAGCCTTGCAGCCAGGCCAGGAGGACACTTTTAGACAAAGGAAGTTTTCTGCTAGGATTGCTAATAACTCATTCCCCATACCAGTGAAAGGGCAACAGGAACCAACAGTTATTCCCCATGGCTAAAACTGTGGGGGACCTAAGGAGTAAAGGCTGGGAAGTACCAGCCAGCCAGCCAGCAGGCTTTTAGAACTACAAACTCTTCCCCTTCTTCACCATATGTCCATATCAAAGGATGACATACAAACTGAATTCCCTGAACACTCAGGGCCTCTTTCAGTGCCTTTACTGTCTCACTCACTGTCCTTGTCTCTCTCTATAGTCACTGTCCTCTCTCTGCCTCTGTGAGGAGACCACAATCTGGAGTGTTATCCCTTTCCTAACAATCTTTCCTTTTGGCTCTAAAAACAAAACAAAATAAAACAATAGAAAAGATTTACAGTGATTTTATTAGTTCTTGCTCTACTCATCTCCATGGCTGAGAAGGGGATCTTAAAGAAAGCAGCCTACATTCTCAGTGTGGGACACTGGTGCTGGACTAGAAAGAGGCTGTTTCTTTAAAACATTGTAAGGAAAATGAAGAAACCACTATGCTTGGGACAAAACATTAAAGTTGAGGAAAACAGGACATGAAATACCATTGTATAACATATACACAATAGGAATCCTTAAAGGAGAGAAAAGCAGGCAGAAAAATATTTTTTAAAATAATGACTGAAAACTTTCAAGTTTAATGAAAGGCATTCATCTACACATCTTAAACTGATCAATAAATTACAGGGCTAAAAGCAAAAAATCTGCAGACTCATTAAACAAACAAAAGAATTCTGAGAGCATCAATACAGATATAGCTTGTCACTTTTAAGCGATCCCCAATGATATTAACAGCTAGTATCTCAAAAAAAGAAATCATGGAGGTCAAAGGCAATGAAATGACACATTTAAAACACTGAGAGAAAAACATACCAAACAAAAATTCTATATCCAGAAAAACTATCCTTCAAAAATGAAGCAGAAATTAAGATATTTTGAGATAAATAAAAGCTAAGGGAGACTGTCATTAGTACACTTATCCTATAAGAAATGCTAAAGTGAGTCCTCCAAGTAGAAATAAAAGAACACTGGACAGTAACCTTAAGTTATATAAAGAAATAAAGAATACTAGTAAAGGTAAATACACAGGTAAATGCAAATGCCAGTATTACTGTATTCTAAGTTTCTATTTTCCAACACGATTTAAAAGACAAATGCAGTAAACAGTAATTATAAATCTACCTTCATAGGCACACAATGTATGAATATGTGATTTGTGACAACAACAATATAAAGGAAAAAGAGACTGTATAGGAGCAGAATTCTTTTTTTTTTTTTTTTGGCGAGTCAACCCTTGGGTGACCTCATAGACTTCAAGGGTCCTGTCAGCTTATAATCCCTTACTTTTTATTTTTTGCGCCTATAGCACCTGGTCTTCCTAGGTGGTCTCCCATCAAAGCACAAACCAGGCCTGACCCTGCTTAGCTTCCAAGATCAGATGGGATCGGGCTTGTTCAAGGTGGCATGGCCGTAGACCAGAATTCTTATATACTATTAAAGTGGTGACCTTTAAAAAAAAATCAATAACAACATAGAAAAGGAAATGAGAAAAGAATCAAATGGTATACAACAAAAAAGTAATTACACAAACAAAAAAGCAGGAAAAAAATAGTACAGAAAACAAATAGTACAATGGCCAAGTAACTTATTCCTTATCAGTAATTATTTTACATGCTGATAGATTAAACTCTCCAACTAAAAGCCAGAGAATGGTAGAGGGATAAAAAAACATGATCCTACTGTAGGCTATCTACTAGATTCCGTTTAGATTCAAAGGCACAAAAAGGCTGAAAGTGAAAGACTGGAAAAAGATGTTGTATCCAAATAAAATCAAAAGAGAGGTAGAATAGCTATACTAATATCAGGCAAAACAGACATAAGTCAAAAACTGTTTTGTGGGGCAAAGGACAAAATAAATATGGTAAATGGGTCAATCCAGGAAGAATATATGTATACATACATGACAAAGCCCCACAATACACGAGGCAAAAACTGACATAACTGGAGGAAGAAATAGATAATTATATAATAATAGTTGAAGACTTCTATACCTTATTTTCATTAATGGACAAAACAAGTAGACGATCATAAAAGAAGTAGAGAATGTGAACACTATAGACATAACAGACACATGTAAAATATTCTCTCCAAAAACAGCAGAATACATATTTTTCTCAAGTGCACATGGAAACATTATTCAGGACAAACTATACGTTAGGCCACAGGACAAGTCTCAAAACATTTAAAACACTGAACTCATACAAAATGTCTTCTCTTACCCAATGGAATGAACTAGAAATCAAGAAAATAGAAACGTGGAAAATTCATACACTTATGTAAATTAACATACTCTTAATGGGTCAAAAAACAATTCACAAGGGAAATCAGTAATACTTCAAGATGAATGAAAATGAAAACACAACATACAAAAATTGGGGGAATGCTGAAAATCAGAGCTCAGGGGCAATTTTATAGCTTTTAACACCCATATTAAAAACAACAACAATGACCAAAACACCTAATCAATAACTTAATATTCCACCTTAAGAAACCAGAAAGAGCAAACTAATCCCAAAGCAAGAAGGTGCCAGAAAATAATAAAGTAGAGAATAACAAAACTACAGACCAGAAAAATAGAGAAAGTCAACAATCAAAAGTTGGTTCTTCAAAAAGAGCAACAAAATTGACAAATCATTACCTAGACTAAGGAAAAAAATGGTAGATGTAAATTACTAAAAATTATAAGCAAAGTGGGGATATTACTACTGACTTTATGGAAACAAAATGGATTATAAAAGAATACTATGTGCAACATATACCAACAAATTAGATAACTTAGATGAAATGGACAAGTTCCTGGAAACACACAATATTATCAAATCTGACTCAAGAAACAGAAAATCAGAACATATCCGTAAGAAGTGAAGAGAGTGAATCAGTAATCAAATCTCACAAAAAAGAAAAGGTCAGGACCATATGGCTTTATTAGCAAATTGTACCAATCATTTAATTAAGAATATCAATCTTTCTCAAACTCTTCCAAAAAATGAGCGAGAGGAACACTTCCTAAACTGAGGCCAGCATTACCTTGATACCAAATTCAGACAAAGACATCACAAAAAAATAAAACTACATGCTAAATCACTTATGAACATGCAAAAATTCTCAGCAAAATACTAGCAAAATAATCCCAGTAACATATTAAAAAATTATACATTACAACTAAGTGGAATTTACCCCAGGAATGCAAGCAAGAGTGGTTCAGTATACAAAAATCAATCCATTTAATATGCCACACTAACTTTATCAAGGCAAAACAAATACAATCATCTCAACTGATATAGAAATGCATTTGACAAAATCCAACAACTTTTCATGATAAAAACACTGAAACTAGGGCTAGAAAGTATGTAGTGAAAAATTGATCTTATGTGAAGAGAGTTCTGGATTTTGCCCTAAGCTACAGGTGATCTCTAGGTCCTTGGAATGTCCTGACTGAAAGCAGTATAGTATCTTTGTTTGCCTGGGGTTTTGGCCACAGGACAGTCTAACAATGTGATTTCTGATAAATAGGGCTTTGGGACACATATTAATTCCAACCTCAGGAGTAACTGGAGACAAAAGGAATTGGTTATAAACCTTAAGAAGGGGTTGGAGACTAAAGGCCAGGCAGGGAGTATGGGACTGAGCAGCAAGAAAAGTTTTGGATACCAAAGGCTTGGGTGAGCTTTCCTGGTTGGCAATACTCTGTATTTTTATACTTTGTAGTTGGGAGGAGAGAATGACTGACGGAAATCACCATGTTTGGATTTTTCTCATATTCTGCCCTATGCATCTCCTCCTTTGGTTGGTTCTAACTTGTATTCTTTTGCTGCAATAAAACTGCAATCATATGTATAGTGCTTTTCAGAGTTCTGTGAGTCATGCTAGTGAATTATTGAACCTAAGAGTGGTTGTGGAAACCCCACATTTGCAGCTAGCTGATCTGAAGTGAAGATATTCTTAGAAATCTTGTGGTTGGTATTTGAAGTGAAGGCAGTTTTGTGAAGTCTGTACCCTTTGTACACTGTTACTAACTCCAATGCAAAATGGAACTTCCTCAAATAGATAAGAACATTTATGAAAACTCCATGGCTAATATACTTAATGGCGAAAGACTACAAAGAATCCTTTCTCCTAAGATCAAGAATAAGACAAAGATGCCCACTTTTGTCACTTCTATTCAACATTTTACAGGAGGTTTTAGCTAGAGCAACTAGGCAAAAAACAAACAAAAGGCACCCAAATTGGAAAGGAAGAAGTAAAACTATTGTGCAAATGATATGATCTTATAAAGAGAAAATTATATAACAAAAAAAATCCAAACAAAATCCCTTGTAACGGGTCATGAGAACTTATGTATTTAAGACGGCGATGTAAGATCTAAGATGGCGGAATGGAAAATTTTAAATTCCCCCAGCAAGTAGACTGCAATCCCCTCTGACCAAGGGCTGGAATTCTCCGCCCAGACATCCTATTTGCTTGCTTAAAGGTCAGGCCATAATCAGGCCATATGGTTAGCCAATAAGGAACTGCAACCTGTCCCGCGTGCGCCAAGTTAGCCCGCCATAAACCTAATATAAGGAACCTCATGCTAAGGATCGGGGCTCTTGTTCTCGCTGCTGCGGCAGTAGAGGCTTGAGCCCGGATTCGAATTCGTAATAAAATTATCTTATTTGATTCTAATTCGGCTCTGAGGTCATCTTGTCCGGGTGCGGTCCGTAACACCTAATAGGACAAGTTGAGCAAAGCTGCATGATATAACATCAATATGCAAAAATCAATTGTGTTTCTATACACTAACAATGAACAATATGAAAAGGAAATTAAGAAAACAATTCTATTTGTAATTAACTTTAAAAAGAATAAAATACCCAAGAAAAAGATTTAATAAAGGAGGTGAAAGATGTGTACACTGAAAACTATAAAACATTGCTGGAAAAAAATTAAAAAGATCTATGTTATAGACTGCATTTTGTGTCTCCCAACCCTAAATTCGTATGTTGAAGACCTACCCTAATGTGGCTGTATTTGGAAATAGGGCCATTATGGAGGTAATTAAGGTTAAATAAAATCATAAGGACAGGACCCTAATCCAAAGAATTAGTGTCTTTGTAAGAGGAAGAGATACCAAGATAAGCACTGGCTTGCCCTCTACCTCACCCTCGCCCTCCCATCCCCACTCCACCTATGAACAGGACAGACAAATGAAGACACAGTGAGAGGGTGACTATCTGCAAGCTAGGAAGAAAAGTCTCACCAATATCTGAATTTGCTGGCACCCAGTCATGAACTTGTAGCCTCCAAAACTGTGAGAAAATAAATTTCTGTTTAAGTCACCCAGTCTACAGTATTTTGTTATGGCGACTCAGACTAACACAACCAATAATTGGAAAGACATCCTGTGTTCACGAATTGGAATAGTAGGTATAGTTAAGATGGCAAAACTACCTAAGCAATCTACAGACTTAATGAAATCCTTATAAAAAATGGCCTTTTGAAAAAACGGAAAAGCTGATACTTAGATTCATATAAAATCACAAGGGGCCCTGAATAGTCAAAATGATGTTGAAAAAGAAGAATGAAGTTGAATGATGTTGAGGACTCACATGTCCTCATTTCAAAACTTACTATGACGTTACAGTGATCAAAAATACAGTGGCAGTGCTGTAAAACATGGATCAATGGGATAGACCTAAGAATCTAGAAATAAAACAATGTATCTATGGCCAATTGATTTTTAACAAAGGGGCCAAGACCATTCAGTTGGCAAACAATAGTCTCTTTCATAAATGGTGCGGGGACAACTGGATTTCCACAAGCAAAAGAATGAAGCTAGACTATTACCTTACACTACAAACAAAAAGTAACTACAAATGGGTCAAGGACATAAACATAAGAGCTAAAACTATAAAATTCTGACAAAAATGCAACATCTTAATGACTGTGGATTTGACAATGGATTCTTAAGACATGACCACAAAAGCACAACAACCAAAGAAAAAATAAACTATATTTCATGAAAATTAAAAACTTTTGTATAAAGGCTAACAAGTAAAAAAAAATAACAACAACATACGAAATGGAAGAAAATATTTACAAATCACAAATGTAAGGGTCCAAAACCTTAAATATATAAAGAACACTTATAACTCAACAACCCAAAAAACAACCTAATTAAATATGGACCAAAGACTTGAATAAAAATTTCTCCCAAATGGCCAACTAGCATATGAAAAGATGCTCAACATCATGATGCTCAACATCATTAGTCATTAGGAAAATGCAAATGAAAACCACAATAAGAAACCATTTCATATTCATTAGGATGGCTGGAATAAAAAAGTCAACACTACTGGCAAAGATTTAGAGAAACTGGATTCTCTGTCATAAATTGCTACTGGGAATGTAAAATGGCGTAGCCCCTATGAAAAACTATTTGGTGATTCCTCAAAAAGTTAAATATGTAATTACCATATGACCTAGCAATTCCACTGCAAGGTAGATACTCCAAAGAATTAAAAACAGGAATTCAAACAAACACTTGTACATGAATGGTCATAGCAAGACTACCTATAAAAGCTAACAGACAGAAATAACCCAAGAGTTTATCAACAGACAAATGGATAAACAAAATATGGTAAATACATACAATAGAGTATTATTCAGTCATAAAAAAGAACGAACTATTGATATATGTTACAACATGGTTGAATTTGAAAACATTATTCTAAGTTAAAGAAGTGAGACACAAAAGGCCACGTATTTTATGATTTCATTTATGTGAAATATCCAAAAGAAGTAAATCCACACACAGAAAGCAGACCAGTATGATGCAAGGGACTTAGGTGAGAAGGAGAATGAGGAGTGACTGCTTAATGGGTATGTGGTTATCTTTTGAGGCAATGAAAATATTCTGAAATTTGATATTGGTGGTTGTTGCCCATGTTGTGAATATTCTAAATGTTATTGAATTGTACACTTTAAAATGATTATTAATTTTGTTATGTGAATACTACCTCAATCATTAAAAAAATTATGATGATAGTATTTTCTACTAACCCGATGAATAATTCCAGCAGAGTGAAGGTGCTTGATTCCACACAGCATTTGATAGAGAAGGTAGGACATTCTTTCATGATCTAGTTCCATCTGAATCACTTGGCAAAGATTTGCATCCATGAGCTCCATGACTATGTAACTTCATGGGTGAAAAAAGATGACAGCTAAAGTGTACAGCAACAATCTAAGAATAATGTACTAACATAATAAAATTTTAATGATTACACTTACACATCTTGAAATTCTTCTAGGGATTTCTGTGGTGTGAAAACATTCAAAAGGCCAATTATCTGTGGCAAAAGCAGAGACGATGAAAGATTAGAAACTACTTCATATTACTTTTTTTGGGTATTGCAAATACATGGGCTAAAAAAATCCATTATTAATTTAAAATGTTTCAAATCTTATGTTTTAAGCTCAAGTAATCTCTTTTACATATTAAAACTTTTATGGCCAAGGGTTGGGGATAGAGAGACAATAAGAGCACAGAGGACCTTTAGGACAGTGGAAATACTATTCCGTGTGATATTGTAATATTATATATATGTCATTATACATTTTCCAAACTCCTAGAATATACAACACCAAGAGTAAACCCAAATGCAAATTGTGCACTTTGGATGATATGGATGTGTCTGTGCAGGTGTAACAAATGCACCACTCTGGTAGGGGATGTTCACAATAGGGGAGGCTCTGCATGAATGGGGGCAGAGGGTATATGGGAAATTTCTGTACCTTCTTCTCAATTTTGCTGAGAGCTTAAAACTTCTAAAAAAAAAAAAGCCTTAAAAAATTATATCAACGGAAGAGCTCTATGTAATCCATTCTGCTAATAAAGACTTAATATCAAGAACCTACATCCTCTACATAATTGGAAGACAAATGTTAAATACTTTCTGTCCACTCTTATCCAACTCAGTATCTCTATATTATCTCAGCACTTCCCCTTGAGGTTTTTCATAATACTGAAAATTCCCAGTCTATTCCACTGGTCTATCCAAAAGATATGTCTTCTTTCCCACTCTTCTGTCTTTAATTATTCTCTTTGCTCTATCTGTAGCCTTTCCATGGGTGTCTTCTTCTCCAAACATCTCTATGCGGATAATTTGCAAATATGAATTAAAAGTCCTTACTTGTAAGTCTCAGATATACATATTTAATGCCATTTCAAAAGGAAGTCTCACAAATAAAATTAAATTCATTATCATTTGTACCCAAATGCCTTAGTTTTTCAGAGTGCCTTTTCTTTTACAACAGAAGACAGTGATCTTTTTACTCCTTTTTCAGCATTTGTACTGTAATAAATATTTTTTAAAATGTTATCCATTCTATTGCCAATCTGAACTTCAATCTATACTTCCTATTCCCTGTGCTACTTATATATGTTGGAGATTCTAATATCTTATCTTGAATGTTCATGCTATGATGACTTCTAACACTAGGCTCCCTAAAAATTGTAGCTGTAAATCTAGCTACCATTTTATTGCCTATAATATGGTAAAAGAAAGATCTGATCATATTATTCACCTCTTCAAAAACTTAATGCCAAAAAATAAATCCCAAAACTCCCCCACAGAATATTGAAAGTCCTCAATGACAGGACATCAACCCGCTTCACCTTCTGCTAAGCCCTTTATTAAACTTGATAATTTAGCCATACTAAAATTAAATTTTTAAAAACTCTCAATGCCTTTAAAAATACTGTTTCCTATGTTTGTCACTTACCTACTGAACTTAGTTATCCCTTCAAGACAGACCTCTTTGGTAGAGTCTGACAACCCCTAGTCCTTGACAGAGCTGAATATCTTCTCTACTTTGTCTCCACAGTATCTTATATGCTACTATGGCATTTAACATACTATACTATAGTCTAATTTTCACAATACTCTTGTCCCAACCACACCAGAATCCTTGTTAGAAAGAATTGTGCCTTATTCCCTTTTATAGTCCTGGCAAAGAGGAAGATATCTGACACACTTTTTAAAAATGTTTGCTGAAAATTATACTTAGTGATGGGAATATCCTTCTAGACATAAACTTCATTAAGGCAAATCATACAAGCATAAAACTTTGCTTGTAGAAGGCATTCAAATATTTGTTCAGTGAATAAATTCAGAATAGTAATTTTCAGACTGGAAAGGGTAAAACATTTATTTTTTAAGATAGTAGCAATGATAATAAGAAAGCATCTAGCTGTTCTAAATGAATCCAAGTTTCCTAACCAGTTAAACTGCACACTTGGAAACTTACGAGAAACAATAAAACTGTTCTCATGAATAACTGAGAAATCCTAGAGTAGAAGAGGAATGTTAAGATGAAAGGCACAAAGAGACAGCAAGGAGACTAGTGGTTGCGTAGAGCTGAGGAAAATAGAAATGCGGAATGAGAGCTTTATGTACAGGATATCTTTTTGAGGTGATGAAAATGTTCTAGAACTCACTAGGTATGGTCACACACATCTCTGAATATATTAAAAACCACTGACTTGTACAAATTAAATTGAAGAGTAGTATGCTGTATAAACTGTATCTCAATAAAGCTCTTATAAAAAAAGTGAAACAGCTGTCTTATTTTTCAAAAATAATAATAAAAAAATTATATCAATCATAGACTAGACAGACAAACAAAAGTCAAAGACTGGGTAGCATATAACTACTTTGAAAGAAATAACAATTACTAGGTTCAGGTAAATATTCATTGGAAACTTAATTTTCTTCTATGAATAAAAACAATAACAACAAAGAACAATAGCAGTAAATCAGAGAAATGCAACCAGATATAGCACATGAAGATTTCAGGAAGGTATTTTTTGAAAATGTCTCTAATAAGAATATTCATGTGACTAAAATGAAGAATTGGGAAGAGCTGGATAATTTTTACAGTATACTCAAAGGCTGCTAATGAACTAATCCAGGTATTATGAAGGCATCCTGAGGAAAACAAGGAAGTGAAGGCAACAAATGAAAAGTCGGAGCAAAGAAGAAAAAAACAACCCCTAACAGTCCAGTAAAAAGAAACAAATTTCACACGTGAAATTTAACAGAAAGAAATAGGAGGTACTATATACTTGTTCTTCAAAAACAAAAGAAAAAAGGATGGGAGAGATGTGACTTATTAGCAGGGCAGTGACAAAAAATAACTTGCTTAGATAATGATTTCCAAACAGGATTATAATGTCCACAGTTAAGAGAAGATGACATGCTTCAGTTCCTCTCAGAGGGTTCGATCAGACATGTTGTACTCTGTGCTAGGTGAGATATCAAAGTGTGTTCAAAGATAAGCGAGCAAGTTGAAAAAGAAACTTAAAATCATCTATGAAAAGAGTGGGAAATGCACAGTAATATAAATGTACTTAATATCACTGTACTATACACTTAAAAATTGGTTAAGATAGTACATTTTATGTTATGTGTACTTTACCACAATAAAGAATAAAAAAAAGAAGAGAGTGGGAAAACCCAGAGAAGTTTAGAGCAATAAAGATCTGTGCAGAACATGAAAATGTTGAAAAGGCAAGACATTATAAAAACATCCTTCTAGGTGGCAAGGTTATTGCCTGGATGGATCTGTGCCACCCCCACTAGAGGGTTAATCATGAGAAACAAACTTTCCATGCCCTCCATTTAGTTGATGGAACTATCTTTCTTTGCAGTCACCCAGGTTCAGGAGGTAGGAAGTTATCGGTCATCTTAAGATGAATCTAAGGCAATACCATCACCACCACTGCCACAAAAACAGGCTACAAGGGGCATGAGCAGCTCTGAGTGTAGGAGGCTACCAGCAAAACCCTGACAAGCAATATATTTGGTTCTCACTTAGAACAATATTGGCAAATACAATGTCTTCCCCATCATTGACTGACTTTAATCTTTAGCTCTGTGCTTTTTTTAAATGCTACTTTTTATTTCTGGGAGGCCCTCTTCCTTCAGTAATCCAATTTTTAACCCATCTTTAAAAATTAGTATAGGTTTGTCCCCAAAGATCTGCCATTTCTTTAAGGCTCAAAGCACAATCTTCTCTCAGCACTTATTTTTCATCCACCATGATTTGACAATTAAACTGCTATTGCTTTATCATGTTTGATATTTACTTTTTTATGTATTTGTTTTGTCTTCAAGATAACACTGTAAGCTCCCCAAATACTGAGCCTAATCCCTAACTTCCATAAATACTTCCCCGTATGACTAATGTAGTAATTTCAATACACAGAGGCTTGCACGTAGTTAAATTATCTGCAACCAGAAAGTATTGAGCTCATTATATTTTATAAACTTCTTTAGACAAACACTACAAAATGTCTCCAATCAGATATTTTCAGTTTAGTACTTCATAAAACTGTCCCTTACAAAATTCACTCCCAGTTTATTACTTCTCAATCTGGAGACACTGTTCCATTAAAATAATCAAAGAACTATCAATACGCTTAATGTAAGCTTTAAAAAGTTTAACAACTCTCAAAATTAGTGAAAGTTGTAAATTTAAGTCTTTATAATCATTAGGAAGTAGAATTACAATGTTTTTCTGATTTCATCTAAAAATTTTTAAAGTTTCTGCTAAGTTGCTTTATAACCACTAGCTTGCCTAAACATAAAATGACCAGTGAATATCAGCACCACTTAGAATAAAGTAGAGTAGGGAGAAATGATTTGAACTTATATCCAATATTATTAAAGTTCTGGTGTCCAAGTATAATGGAAACAATCTCTATACTAAGGCTCCAGTTTTCTGAAATGTCAGCCAGACAGAAAACAAAAAGCAGAAAATGAGATGAAGCCCAAAATAAAGTTCTTTAAAGACATCTACCTCTTTAAAAGTCTTTTTGCACATTTAATGTCATAAAATTACACAATTTAAATTTCAGAAGCCTAATATTTTAAAAGTTTTTGCTCTTCATGTAGTTATGAACAAATGTTTATTTCATCTACACTTAAGAAATTTTCTAAAATGTACACTTACATTTTTGTGATTAACACATTTCATAAGAACTAGTTCTCTGTAAGCTCGCTTAGCATGAGTCTGATTCTGAAATGGCCGGCTTAGCTTCTTGATTGCAACATTTCTTTCAAGAATGGCATCATAAGCTGCACTGTAATAAGAAATTCAAAAAAACAATTATAAATGGTGCTGCAAAAAACAGCCCTATATATTCCTCTTTGTATACACGTACAAGAGTTTTTCTGGAACTTGGGAGAACTACAGGGTTGTAAACACATTTTTTAATAGATTCCTAAACAAATCTGGTTCAAGAAGAGATAATTAAGGCCTTTTGTAGGGATAAGTTTGTAAATCAATCTTAAAGATACTTATGAGTTTTGAAACAAAGATGATATAATTGCCTTGATTCCGCAGTGTAAAATAGATTTCTGAAATTCCAGAGTTTCATTATAGTGTGAAAGTGATGAATTAAGTGAAGCTTCTTATTAAACAACTAATTATAGGAATATATGTATACATGGAATTAACAAGCATGTCACTTATTCTTTCTTGATACAGGTAGCTGTCTCTACATGGCTTATGACCAAGTATTTAATCATAATTTATACTTAAAAATGGCAGTGCTGACTTATAGCTTTGTTTTGTGAATAGTAATATGAAATACCATTAATCCCTGAAAAAAAAAACTCATTGTTATAGTTTTAACTTAAATTTTATAGTTTTAATTATATTTCTTGAGACAAATTAAATATTTACACGAAGGTATTTATACTATGAGAGGAGAAAATAATAGCGGTTTATGATCCTTTGCCGAATTTTTGAAAGTAAAACTTACCATACTATTCCTTGAGCTCCTGAGCCTATAGGTTTTAAATTCTGATATCGTTTCAGGACTGTGAATGTAGAATCACCAATCTCTACACTATAAAAATTACTGTCACGCTTACTTCTGCTCATGATGGCAAGCAATTAATTTAATGGCTTCATCCAAAATTTCACCAAGCTGCAAAACAGAACAAAATGTGATGTTCACAAAATGAATTTGTGTAATCTTAAAATTCACTAATAGTTAATACAGACTGCTAGATCATGTTAAAAGAGCTGCTTTATTATAAAAAAAACACAATTAGAAAGAAAAAAATATTAGCCTGTTTAGCATCTGCTACATTTAAGGAAACTGGCAGTTTAAAAAAGAAACAAAAAACTGCTAGAATAAACAGTTTCTCCAACCTAGAGGCATAAATGTCTTAACTTACCAGAAAAAGATAAAGCACATAATTATAACTAATCATATTTTCAAGGTCACTTATACAGTTTAAATTTAAAACCAGACCTTTTTATGTATTTACTATAGAGTACTAGAACCTTAATTTTTGTAAGAAACTGAT
This sequence comes from Macroglossus sobrinus, assembly GCA_004027375.1. Taxonomy (NCBI): domain Eukaryota; kingdom Metazoa; phylum Chordata; class Mammalia; order Chiroptera; family Pteropodidae; genus Macroglossus; species Macroglossus sobrinus. Next base: position 206,360 of record PVKZ01002117.1, read on the forward strand.
AAACTTTCATTCAAAATAATTCACAATCTCATTTAGTGTGACATGGGAGGAATGACAAATTTATAGGCTAGTAAGCTGGTTAGCACACATCACCCTATAACAAATACAGAGCAGCATAGTGCTTGTCAACTATAACAAAGCCCCTAACCCCCAAAAGCAATATCTGGGTATAATGCATATGCTAAAGATTTAATAGTTAAAAGAATGAGAAGCAGGATAAAAAATATAAGGTAAAAGAAGAAGATATACTATTATTTTAAGAATGAGAAAATATATGAGAGAAAGGCATTTAGTATATTAGGATACAAAACGAACAAAATACTATTTTGAATTGTTTGGGGCATCAAAAGCATTACCTAAGTTCTGACCACAGTTCTTTATTTACTACCTGTCTGATTACAAGTCAAGGGAGAGGAGGGGAGGGGAGGGGAGGGGAGGGGAGGAGAGAGAGGGAGAGAAAGGGAGAGAGAGGGAGAGAGAGGGGGAGAGAGGGAGAGGGGGAGAGAGAGAGAAAGTGAGTATGTGTGTGTGTGTGTGTGTGTGTGTGTGTGTAGTAGTTATAAGACAATGCTAACAAGACAAAAATAAAATCCTGATAATAATTACAAGGCAAATAATTAGACAAATATTAAGTGCCTACCATGTGCTGGGCACTCTGCTATGCTTTCCATGTACAGGCTCATGAAATGGATTGTAATAACTACCCTGTCTTGAGTTTAGGAGTATACGTTAAGTCTTAAAATCAAGTACTATGACTCCTCCAAATTTATTATTCTTATACAAAATTGTTTCTAGTTACTTTATTTTTCCATATAAATTTTAGAATTAACTTGTTTGTGTCTACAAAAAATAATGCTATGATTTTAATAGGAATTGTGTTAATAGTGACTTTTGAAGAGCCACTTTTGAAGATCAAATATTTTATATTTGGGTAGAGCACAACTGATCTTTTTTTTTTTATATATAGTTTGGCTTTGCATGTCTTATTTAAGAAATTATTTCTTGCCTATTCTAAGGTGACAGAAATATTTTCTTATAATAGTTTTATGGTTTCACCCCCCACTGCACTAGCTATAATTTCCACACAACCTTGAACAGAAGTGGTAAGAGCAAACATCATTCCCTTGTTTTCTGATCTTAGAAGAAAGCATTTAGTCTTTCATACTAAGTATGATATAAATTATAGGCCTTTACTAGATGCCCTTTAATAGGCTGAGAAAGTTCCATTTAAGTCCTACTTTATTGACAGTTTTTTAATCATTAATGAGTATTTAATTGTGTGAAATGATTTTTTTCAATCTATTCAGATAATCAAATAGTTTCTTCTTAGTTGGTTCATATGATGAATTACACTGATATTCAACCTTGCAGTCAATTCCTGTAGTGAATTCCACTTGGTCAAAGTATCAGCCTTTTTATACACTACTTGATTTGGTCGGCTAAAATTCTGTTGGAGGTTTTTCCATCTATTTTTATGAGGGATAGTAGTCTGCAGTTTTCTTTCATGTTAGGGTAATGATGACCTCATAAAATGAGTTGGGAAGTATTCCCTCCTTTAATTTTCTGAAAGATTTTGTGTAGAACTAATAATGTTTCATCTTAAGTGTTTGACAGAATGCCTCAGTGAAGCCTTCTAGGACAAGAGTTTTTTTGAGGGAAGGTTTTAACTGCCAGTTAAAAAAAAGTTACATACGTCTGTTTAGATTATTTCCTCTTAAATGAGCTTTGAGAGTTTGTGTTTTTCAAGAAATTTGCTCTTTTCATTTAAGTTGATCAATTTAATGTCTACAATATCTGAAATCATGTGTCCTCTTTCATTCTTGTTATTGTAATTTGTGTCCTTTCTTTTTTTCCTGATCAGTCTGGCTGGAATTTCGTTATTATTACTGATCTTTATAAAAAGCCAGATTTTAATTTCTAATTTTCTCTATTGTTTTGCACCTATTTTATTGGTTTCTGCACCTGTCCATTTATTTTTGCTTGTTTTGGGATTGTTCTTGTCTTTCAGTTTCTTAAAATAGAAGTTTAAGAGTACTGATTTAAGAACTGCTTTTTTTTTTTTTTTATAATATAAGCACTTAAAACTATAATTTACCCGTTAAGCACCACTTTTGCTTCATCCCCTAGTTTTCATCATTATGTCCATGTTTAATAATCATAAAAACAAACACTTACATAGAGCTTTACTTTATGCCAGATCCTGTTTCAAGTGCTTTATAAATAAATACTCTTTTAATCCTCACAACAGTCCTATGAGGGATTTCCAGTTTATGGTACAGGATAAATTCAATCCCTCTTACTACATCTTGGCTGGGTCCATAAATCCCATATACTCATTTTGTATGATGTTTTCTTATGTGAAAATAGGAACTATTGTTTTTCCATGTTACAGATAATAAGACTGAGTCTTACAAAGCTTAATTGCCTATTGTCAAAAAGTTACTACAAGAAAGAGTAAGGATTTGAGTTCTTTACCTATATACTATTTTGAGTCCAAAATAAAACTAATTTTGGTGGTGAAGAGGATATGGAGGAAAAGGAAAAGTTTGGAAATAACCAGTTGGTAGCTACAGAATTGGACCTCAGAGAAGTCTGAATAAAGTATATAAATTCAAGAATTGTTGTTACTGGAACAATGAAAATGATTATTACTCAAAGGGAGTGTAGTAGTAAGAGGCCAACGAGTCAGCTGTGTGAACACCCCCATTTAATGAGCAATTAGAGAAAGGTAAGTCAACAAAGAAGTCAGAGAAGATGTAGTTAGAGACACAGACAGATGTATAAAGGAATGTGATCCACAGCACATGCGTGGCCATATGCATGGAAATACTGGTGTAGCATTGCAATCAGAAAACAATATCAAGAGACTGAGACATAAAGAACAATTTCCAAGATAAGGGGTATTAAGGATGCCAGTGAGATTTATGGAGGATGAACTCGGTGTACTGTTCTCTCCAGATTGAAGCTAGAACAGCAAGAGTTAGGAGGAATGGTATGGATTCTGATGGCTCATTCCTCTACTCAGGAAAGCCTCTTACTGGATTAAAAACAGAGGAACTTTAGTTACAAAATTCAAATGTGACTAGATATGAGTCTCACAAAAACAACAGAAATGACAGGATTTATTATCCCATTTAATAGAAGCGTAAACTGACGCTCAAACAGGTTAACATGCAAGCAGATTTTATGGAAATACTGAGGTTCAGCCTCAGCTTTCAAATTTCACGTCTCACTATTCCTCTGGCAAGAACAGTACATTCATGTCAACATGGTTAAATGATCATTCCCCAAAACTCTCATGCAACTGAATTTGCTCATTTCCCTTTCCTTTTCGTAAAATATTTTTATCTTTTTTTTCTATCTATCCAAATCCTATCTACCAAAGACCAGCATAAATATGAATTCATGATGCCCACTCAAACCAGCATATTTGAATGTGCAGATTTTATTATCGACTGTGGTCTGAGGGCAAAAACTGTCACACTTTCTTATTTCCAAAACATGCCAGCTCTTCATAAGAGTTGAAATTTAATAAATAACTGCTAAAAAAGTTGAATCAAGAACATGAATCTTTTTGAAGCAGCAAATTACTTAATAATTGTTCTGTTTATCTTCACCAGTGTTTTCCTTCATTAGCAGAAAAAAAAAAAGATATGAATTAAGTCTTTATGCCATGGTTTATTTCTGTAATGTCTATACAAGGAACAAGACTACTGTTATTAGGCTAGTCCACCCATAATGTGGTTGGTCTGGTGAGCGTGAATGTGGAGACACACACGTTAAACTAAATAGTTATTTAAAAAGTACTTAGAGAAAAAAGAGTGAGTTCAATGCAGCCTTAGAGCCAGGCCTCACAGACAATGGAAAATAACTCCAGGAATGTAATAAAATTTATAATTCAAGACAGCTCTAATTATCAGGTAATAATTAGGTCATCTTCAAGTCACTAAGGTGACTTGAAGCCCATCTATCTTTACTCATCCTGCTCTTGGGGCTACCAAGAACCCCCATCTATGATAGTCAATTTATGTGTCAACGTGACAGGGCCATAGGGTACCTAGATATTTGGTCAAACATTATTCTTGGTGTTTCTGTGCAGGTGTTTTGGGATAACTTTTACATTTAAATCAATTTATGTGTAAAGCAGACTGCCTTCCCTAATGTAGGGTGGGCTCATCCAATCAGCTGAAGGACTGAATAAAACAAAAAGACTGACTCCCCTTTAAGTAGAAGGTAACTCTTGCCTGACTGCCTTAAGGCTGGGTATAGGTTTTTTCTTGCCTTCAGACTTGAACTAAAATATTAGCTCTTCTTAAGTCTCGAGCCTACTGGCCTTCAGATTAGAACTTACACCTTTGGCACTGCTGGTTCTTAGGCCTTTGGACTTGGACTGAAATTGCATCAGCAGTTTTCCTGGGTCTCTAGAATGCTGACTGCAGATCTTGGGACTTGTCAGCCTCCATAATCATGTGAGTCAATTCCTTATAATAAATCCATCCATCCATCCATCCATCCATCCATCCATCCATCCATCCATCCATCCATCCTACTGGTTCAGTTTCTCTGGAGAACCCTGACTAATATATCCTATGCGTTTTATTCTGAATATTTCTTCTGTATAACTCTCTCCTTCTATTATGCCAATGATGGAGGTATGCTGCCTTTTTCTGCTTAATTTTCTGCTTAGGACTCTGTTCAAACATAAGCTCCTCAGAAATGCCTTACAATGCTTATCAAAAATGGTACCCTAGTCATGCCCTCTACTTCACCTTGCTTCATTTTTCTTCAAAGCATTTACCATTCTGACATTTTATTACATGCTAATTATCTGTCCTAAATATAAATTCCATGAAAGCACAAACTTTGGTCTGTTCATGAGTAAATCATCAGAGCCTCATCAGAATAGTATCCAACAAATAGTGGGCAAATAGGTGTTGAATGAAGAACAAATGAAGAAACCGACTAAGCTCCTATTATGAACTGCCCATCATTCTCCATCTCTCAAGGAGTTAACTTACAAGAGAGAAAGAAATATGTGACTGACTATTTTAATCTCTATGATTGCTGTTTGTGCAGTTTTCATCCCACGGCACTTTACAGATTACTAAACCATGGGTCAAAGGCCTGCCCTGGGCTAATCGGTCATGACCAAGGTGGCAAAACCATGTTATAGGATCCAACCATGCTAAGAAACTGCTTAGGATCTCTTTCTTATAAGTACATAATAAGCTTCAAAATGACAGTTTTGTGTATAGTGGTCACTGCGAGGTTATAGCTAACTAATGAAGTTTGACAACTTTCAGAATATGCTAAATTTCTTGGCCTCACACCTAATCTTTGTCACTGCTTCAAAATTCACAAAATTCACAAATTTAATAAGCTTAAATTTAACATCACTCCTTATAAGCCCTCAATTGGCATCTAAAACAGCTGTCACTATGTAAATGCATTTATTTCAGTTCTATGTATTCTTCAAAGCTTACTCTTCAATTACATTTGAAATAAATAATACAGAAAAAGCACACTAAGAAGGCCCACGTCAGTGACAGATTTGTCTGCAATTTAACTGATGTAAGTAGAAAAATATATGAAGTATAGACTCATTGTAGGATAATCTCCTCCTCTTCCTTTCCAAAAAAATAAGTTGTACCTGACTAGCTAGTTATGTCTCTCATAACATCTGCTTTTTTTCTTTCCCTAGGATGGTATGCAAGCAATATAAAATCTTGGGCTTAGTGATTCCTCTTCTATAACAAGGTAGTAAAACCATATGAACAATGAGCCAGCCCAGGTCTGAGTACACACTGGCAGGCCTGGGTTAAGACTACTAGTCTGACCATGCTTCAGTCACTGCTATCATGAGCACCAAACTAAGAAAAACAGAATTTCACTCCATTCTCACTCAGGGTATACTGTTAAAGGGAAATTCTTTTGTAACTCTGTAATTGAGATTAATAACTGAACAGAAGGTGATGACATCTCTTCTTGAAACTGAGGATGGAGAGTGGGGAGGGGAGCATGCTAGACAAGAAAAATGCTTGAGAAAGAAAATATCTGGGAAATTCCCAGGTACTTCCCCCCATTTTATACACTTAATGAGATTTTCATATTGATTCCCATTGCAACCTAGAGGGCTATACTACACTTCCCATTCATTTTCTTTGAGTGTCACCTTCATCTTAGGATCAGTCTCTCATACTGAGTTATTCTAAAATATTCTTTGTACATAAGGATCCCCAGACCTTTAACAACTCTACTTTCCCATTAGTCCTCTCATGCTTTTTCTTCCCCCGCCTCCTTTAATTCTGCCACCCACCTCTGTCTCCCACTTCCACCTCTGACAGATGTTGACCTTTCCTTTTTTTAAGGACTGGATTTCTGAAGGCGGAGAGTCCCCTCCCATGTGCTCACAGCTAGCACCCAGGTCTGGTGCACCCAGGGCATGGTCTGTGGCTTTACCTGGGGCGCGAACCCAGGATTTTTTGTGTGTAAAGAAGACATGCTAACCACTATGCTATGGAGCCACCCCAGTCCTCTCATGCTTTTGCTTCTTTCTTTCCTCAGCTTATATGCCATGGTCTATTACTTAGACCACCACTAAGCCAGTATCCCACTCTGCTCTCTCCTGATGCATCAACATGAAATAGCACAGTAAGGATCAAACTAGTCATTTCCTCCTTTTGAGCCTATATCTAGGCTGAACAAAAAGAGATAAAGGTGCAAATTGGTACTGTTTTTAGATTCAAGGCCTTCAATTTAAACCAGGCAGAAAATCCTAGATTTCCCTAGTCAGCAATCTTTTCTAATTTCTACAGTATCTATTTCAAACAGTCCCCGGTTCCTTAAACCTTTACTTTACTTGCAGATAATACTAATCCCTTATTAGAGAAAACAGAAGTCAGGAAAGATCTCATCTTCCTTTTACTTAAACAGTATCTACGTAGTACTTATTTTTGCTTCACACAATGTAACAATGCTTTAAATAAAATAAGTCTCTTCATCTTGCTCAAATAAGTATCACTGTTTCTCCTGCACTCAAATATGGTTAATATCCTGCTATTAAAAAAATACATATACACTTTAAAAACTCCATTTCACTGTCAGTAACAACTGTTCTCTAGCCATTAGCCCCTCTCTCTTCTGCCTCTCATAGCCAAATTATTCACTGTTTATATTTGCTATTTCGATCTCTTCATCTCCTATAGAGTCCTCAACCCTATGCTTCAATTTTCATCATTTCCATTAAACACATTCACCAAGGTCTCTGACCAGCTTCTGGCCCTGAAACCCAAAAGAACTTCTCATGTTGCCCAGCAACATCCAACTCTATATTCTCCTATGTGAAATACTCTTTCTTTTTTTTTTCCCCTCACCTTCTGTTCCTTTTCAGTTTTGTCTTATAGGATCTTCTCCCCCTGCCAACTCTCAAAAATGATTCTTTTCAGGTCTGTCTTAGTTCTCTTCTTGTTATACTTTCCACAAAATCTGCTTCTATGTTCTTCCAGCTCAGGGACTGCTATTATCACCCACTAAGGTATCCAAGCCAGACACATAGACATTTATCCTTGATTCTTTATCCTCTTATATCTAACTTAACATGAATTTCTGGAAGTTCAATCTTTATCACAAATTTATTCTCCTCTAACTCGCTAGTCTAACTCAGGTCAACACTATCCATTGCCTGGATTATCATATTCTTCTAAAAGGGGCCTCTAGTTCCACTACCTATAATTCTTCACTCTGATGTCAGAGAAATTTGAAGTTAGTTCATTCTGAGAAATCTACCCAGCCCGTATCTCAGCCCTTAATTATGAGAGAGGTGGGCTTTGAAGCTGTTATGCTTATGCAAATATGTTCTCCTGGCCAGAGCTGATTAGAGCAAGGGGAGGCAACTTATTTAGATTCTCTCCAGGAGATTTGCAACTGGGAGACAAACTAAGAGGCTATGAGCTTTACAGTTAGAGAAGCAGAGAAGCAAGTATACAATGACAGAACAATGAAGCACAAGCTAGAGACAAGATACCTTGTGGTGAGGGAGAGGGAGAGCAAGAGTGCCTGATACTGATAATCATTTCTGGTTTGAGACCTTTGTGAAGCCCAGTTGTACTTCCTACCTTGTGTATGCTGAACTTTCCTGGATTACTGTCTCTGTCTTTTTCTAGTCTTACTTATAACTAAAACATCCTGAACTAAAACAATCTTTCTAACAAGTCAATTTGATCCTGAATCCCCAGTGCTAAAAACCATACCATGGTTCACTTCTGCTCAAAAGATAAAGCCCAAACCTTGCATTAAGGTTTTCAGGGTTCTGGATGAGTTGGCCTTGGCCTCCTCTCCAATCCCAGAAGAGAGCCTCAATGAGCTTCTTTCAGTTCTACACTCACCACCAAGCTAACACAGGGTTTCATTTTGCCTGAGACATAATTGTCCCCACTCACTTTTCCTGGTCAAGATTCCTATTCATGTCTGAGGCTTCAAGTTTAGTGGTCCATGTATTCACTTTCAGGGCACACTGACTGGCTTTCCTTTATGGCAGCATATGCATTACCCTGAATTGTAAACATGTGAGTTCTCCACTGGACTAAAACTCTGTAAGGGCAAAAGTATGTGTTTGGTTCAAGATTCTGATCAGAAGATACAGAAATATTCATGAATAAATTAATTAGTTGCCAAATCATCTGACTTTACTCTGATATCCTGATAAGTTTCCTATTTTTGTAGATACTATCCTACTCAATCTCATTTCTTCTTCTCTAAACTATTTCCATGAATTTTTAAGTAATCTCTCTGCCTAACGTCACTCCATTCAAATCCATCCTACCATCTTCTGTAGTAAGTAGGTTTTGTAAGAAATATTAGTTTTCTTCTCTGCTTAAAAACTACCTCTAGAGCAAAGTGCATCCAAATGAACTACTTTTTACTTCTTAAACATTTCAAACTTTTCTGCCTTTTTGCCTGTTTCCTGCTGTGAAATACCCTTCTCTACCATTTCCAAGTGTTCAAATATAAGCCATTATATAAGGCCATGAATTGGCACTTTTTGTCTGAAATTTATCTATAATTCTCATGACACTTAATATTTTTTATATTGTACTAAATTACTCACATATCTGTAAACTTTTATTTCAACCAAGAAATGTCAACTTCTTGATTACAAAGATAAAACATAAAACGATTCGTAAACATATATGAAGTGACTGAGTTATTAATGTCCCAAAATATGGTAATAATCATTGTTACTTTTAATTAATAAAATTGCACTTGTCAACAACATCAACTTTTCCTATTTAGAATGTTTTCATTACTGAAGGTTGATGCTTTGTCCTGGGTAATGACATTTCTTTAAATGATTAATTTGAAACTATTTTATTTTTTTTGTTTCCCCTCTTTTATCTTTAGGGCTGACCACTCTTAGCAGTCCACTCTTCCTTCTGAGTGTACTTTCACTTCCACTAAAGATATCTTTCTTGCAATTGCTGGGCATCTGTCTTCAATTCATTATTGCTGAACACCGAGAACCCAAGACCATGAGTTCCAGGATTCCCCAGAACTGCTAACAAGATAGTTCTTGGTTTAACACCTTTTTAAACATTCAGTTAAAATTTTTACGTCCAGAAAATAAAAGTGAAATCATGTTTGGTGATTACATGGCAGAGAGGATTCAAGAAAGCAAATTTTTTTTAAGTTACTTATTAAATTGTAATAATAAAGCTTTCCAAATATCCAAGCTGCTTGGAATAGTCAGTTGCTAATACTAAGGAAACAATTTAACTTTTAATCCCATAAAGCAGTGTTTTCTAAAGTATGAGTTCCAACCCACTAATGGGTCATAAAATCTAGTGGATTAAAATTTTTTTCAATGAAATGGAAGAAAATACAGAATATTAGAATGCAGATCATGTGTTAAGTATCTGTAAAACTTTTATTTACACACATATGTGTACTGTATCACACTTATTTTTTCCTATGACTGTAGTTAAAAAAATCAAAACAGCAAATCAATGATACTTCGAATACACAGGTAAATAAAATACATATAAAAATCTATTCATTGAATTTTTTTTCTTATTTCCGACTAACAAGTTATAGTATTTTATAATTACATATACTTAGGGCTATCTTATGTAAGGATATTCACTCACAGACATTTCAAATTACAGGAAACAGATTAGATAAATTGTAGTCTAAAAGAATTCTCATTTGTTTTCCATTTCTTGGGGACTTTACTTGCCAAAGACATTCTGCAAGCTATGAAGTAAAACATGCTAACTATTAAATTACTACATATTGTGACTTTTCATTGAATCAGGAAGTGACTAAACAATACTCAATTAAAGTTTAGATAAGGTTGATTCAGCAAGATATAATTGTTATCTAATTGTCATACCACGACTGTAACTCTGAATAAACTCATTCCTTGACAACTCAAAGTTCCTTCCTTATACTCGTATCTAAAATATCATTCAGATAGATACATAGCAATCAATAAAAAAGGGCTAAGAATTCAGTATATTAAAAATATCTTTGCCCAAGATTTTTTTATAGATATAAGAATAATTTTACATTTCTCTAAAAAGATGGAATAAGAATTTCCTGAGTTTCTCAATATCTTGGCAAAGTTTTGAATTCTGATACAAGGCAACATTTTGTAAATATGGTAATAATATTGAGTTATATTGGATAAAAGAAATAAAAATCTCAGTATATCTAGGCAGTATGTAGGATAATTAATAAGGTGACATGAGAGGTGTAAATTTACTCATGGCCAAAGCAGGATGACATTGGATAACTAAAATTTTACAACATAAATTGACATCCATGGGGTTGAGTCAGCAATACTAATTATTTGTTTTAATAGTCATGAAAGTACGATATCAAATTTGAAAACTTTGAAGGATATGTACCTAAATGACTGTTTACTGATACAGTGAAAAAGGACAAAGACTACAGAGCCAAGAAAAAGGATACCACAGCTACAGAGAAATTAAGTACTCCTTTTAAATAAGTTTTTACTGTTTGCTTTACTTCTTTCAGATTTATTTTCTTATGAAACAAACAATAATCATATTTCTTGTTTTACATAGCTTAGCTACAGAACACTTAAACAAGAGAATACCAAGGAGTTTTATGAAAAAAAATTGTTACCCAATTACCTATACTGTTAATATTTTGTATATTTTTTATATAAATAACTTGCCATTCTTCTTTAAATCATATCCTATATTTTCAGACTGATGGAAGTAATTCATAGTTATTACTGAATATATACATACATATATACATATATATATATACACAGTGTGTCCCTGGATAAATTGATTTTTACACAAAGTTTACCAACATTCTAAGGTTATTTGTCAAATAGTTAGTATGACTGATGCTGTAGTTTGCCAGAACACTTCTTTATATCAAAGGTCTTAAAAAAAAAAATCAATTGTCAAAGGCAATCATTGTTTAGAGTTTTCTGTCTTTAGGATATGGAAGTTATCCAACCAGTTAAAATAATTATTAGAAATGGTTCTGACATTTCAAGAAATAATGGTTTTCTCTTGGTCAAAAGAATAAAAGCAACCTTTGATGTCCCAAAGAGGCCCTGGTTCCCTTTCTGGAGGCACAAAAACCATCTTCTCTGGAGACTATGTGGATGCCTGGAGAGAACAACAAGCAACTCTGATACTAATCCAAAATCTGACTCTCCACTTACTAGTTGCTTGATCCTGCATAACTTACTCAGCCTATTTGATTCTTCAGTTCCTTCATCTGTAAAACGGAGATATTTGTATTTGCCTTCCAGGTTATTAGGAGAATCAAATTAACAAATATATATTAAGTGAGAAACTGGCACATGATGAGTATTCACTCAATTATGGTTCCCTTTCCTTTCTACTAAGAACTCAAAACAACTAATGAGCATAAAATATTTCTAAAGAATATGGTTTTAAAAATTATTTTCATATAGTATCAACAAGAACAATATCAAAGAGATAAAATTCTCCTTATGCTGTACATATGATTGATGACAACATAACCACCATCAATCATTTCATTTTAACCATTAGTAAGTACTTGGCTTCAGAAACTCAAGGAAAAAAATTAATGTCATGGGCTCCCTACCCACTTATAAACATATCTTGTTTATGTCTCTGGTATTCACCCTCCCCCACAACTGTGTACAGTGTCAAACACATGAACATTCAATAAATATTGGACTACTGGACTGAAGCAAACATCCCTAATATGCCTCAAAAAATCTGAAAGTACCACCATATTCTGCAAAATACAAAATGACTCAAATGATTATAAGGAAAAGGATAAATTATTAACTATATGCTTAGTTTCAGGGAATCTATATACATATTATTGGCAACTAAACTCAAGTTCAAAAAAGTTCTTGAAAGCAAAAAACAAAATTTGTATGCATTGTAATACACTGTCATTACTTTTATATGAAGAACATTTCAGCGGATTTTCAGATGTTTGTAAATAATCAGAAAATGTGGCAAAACTTGACATCACATATATGTAAAGCAACAGAATAACTGGCCCAGATAAGGGCTCATCCAGACAACCTAGAAGCAAGCAGTATTCAGAAAGTAAATCAAAGGCAAAGCAGGCAAATGATAATATGAGCTCCCAAAGTGGTGCACTTGAGCCATCTAGTGGATGAGAGAAAAATGTAAGTTTAATTGTGAGAGGAAATGTCCTATTGTCTCAATTCTCTATGAAAACAGTATTAAGGTATCTGTTTGGGAGAACAGTAAATTACAATCTATAAAAGATAGTAGAGAACTAAGAAGTAGGTCTTGGGGAAAGATGAAGGAGAAAGTGGTGACAAATCTATCTGGATGGAATTCAGATTTTATAAATAATTAAAAATAACTACTAAAGACAAACCCTTTTCTTTATATTTTTCTTAAACTATATAATCATCAGACTCCATTTAAGTTTGTAAAAGACACTTCAGAAAATAAGATTTCCTACCAGTTACAAAGGTCTGAGGAAGAGTTATATGCAGCAAAAACAAGGAGGCAGCCTCTGATTAGAAAGGAAAAGTGGAAACTGTAAATAGAGTGGATTTCTATAGGATTAAATGAAGAACATACGTTGCCACCTTTCTGCCTGGGGAGTCCCATCCAATTAGGATTAATGCAACCTTAACTCATTTAGGATTTCCCCTCCCACTGACTCTCACACCTAACCGCTAGTAGAGCTGAAGACCCTGAGAGAATGCAACAGAAGAGAGATGAAACTCTTTGAAATACTCAAACCAACAGCATTGCTTCTGAAAGTCAGAATGTGAAACTTAAAAATTTCAGAAGCTACAAATTACTGAGCCACTGGTACGATACTGGGCAATTCACTTAAATTCTGGAGGCGTATTTTTCTAATCCATAAAATGATGGTGTTGGAATAAATTAGTAGCAAGATCAGTTTTAACTCTAAAATTTAATGTTTTAGGTGCCAGTCTCCAATAAAACGGTTAATAAAAAGAAAAAAAAGGTTTTTTTGGTTTGTATTTTTTTTACCATTAATTCACATAATCAAGAGACTGTATTCCAAGCTCCAAAGAGGAAATAAAGATGACTCCTTGATCCTAAGCAGTAGAGACACTAGACAGTAGAAACAAGACAAGACACTTATTCAAGTTCATTTTAATGCTAAGCAGAAACAGTTATGAAAATATAGAAGTATAGCTCTAAAAAAATGGGTTAGGTTCCCACTTCATATATAAAAGCAGCTAGTCTGATGTTATTTCCATAATATTGATCAATTCGAGTCTTTCATTTCTTTTGATCCCATTTTGGTTATTTATATTTTCCTTTAAAAAAAATCAACCATTTCATCAAGGTTATAGAATTACTGGTACAGAAATGTACAAAGAATTCATCTTGTGAAGTTTATCATATATGAAAAAGTGTTAAAGTACATACACATACTTGGAAAAGGAATGAACGTCAGTGTAACCACCACCAATTACCACCAGTCCCTTAAAAATATACCCCAATACCATCTCCCTCTCATCCACAAGAGATAACCATTTATCTTAAAGTTTGTGAGAATCATTTCTTTGCTTTTCTTTATAGCTTCTCAGTCTAGGTACTTATCCCAGTCATATTTTTCAGTTTTGCCTCTTATTAAACTTCATATATAAAAGAAACCACAGTGCATATATATTCTATGGTTCGCTTCTTTCATTTGCTATAATAATTGATACATGTGTGTATTAATTGTCCTATAGAATGATATTCCACTGTATGACTATACCAGTTTATTTGTCCAATTTACTTTTGATGGATATTTAAGTTGTTTCGAATTGGAGGCTATGATGAAGTGCTGCTATGAACATTCTTGAAGATATCTCCTTTTCTAAGATATTTACCTAGGAGTTGAACTGGGGGATCAAACGATCAGCACACGTTCAACTTTAATAGGTGATACCAAATTATTTTCCAAAGTAGTAATACTAACTCTTGGAACTGACAGAATTTACATTATAAATCATATCTCAATTAGTTTTCGTTTTTATTTCTTTAAATACTAATAAAATTGGGCATCTTTTTGTGTTTACTTAACCTTCAATTTTCCTCTTTTTGAAGTCTCTCTAGTCTATTTGCTAAAGCTTGTGTAACAGCTTAAAAAATGACAAAACTAAAAATATCTGCATGGAATCATAAATTACAAACAGAAAACTACTAAAAGTGACAGCTGGAACTGAATAAAAAAAACATTAAAACTTGTGGAATAAAGTTATGCAGTGTACTGAAAGAAAGCTATACCCTTAAAATGCATACTTTAAGAAAAAGTAAAAATTAATGAACCAAATGTCAATCCAAAAAAGTGAGAAAAAAAGAACAAAATAAAACCAAAGTATACAATAAAGGAAATAATAAAGATAAGATGAGAGCACAAAGTAATGAGACAAAACAAAAAAAGTGATCAGCAAAACCAAAAGCTAGATTTTTAAAGAAGACAAAAAAATCTGAAAGACTCATACCTTTTGATTTCAAAACATACTACAAAATTACAGTAATCAAACAATATGGTACTGGTATTAGAATAGCTATGTAGATCAAAATCCAGAAACACACACACACATCAATGTTAACTGATTTTTGACAAGAGTGCCTAGATAATTCAATGGATAAAAAGTCTCTTCAACTAATGGTGCTGGACAACGAGATATCCACGTGAAAAAAAGAGAAACCTTATCTATACCATATTTAAAAATGAACTCAAAATGGATCAAAGACCTAAATATAAAAGCTAAACCTCTTAGAAGAAAAGACAGTGAGGTAACTCACTGACTTTGGATTTGGCAATTTTTTTCTTGTCAAAAACACAATGACACCAAAACCACAAGTAACAAAAGAAAAAAAAATGGACTTCATCAAAATTTAAAACTCTCTAAAAGGCTATTATCAAGAAAGTAAAAAGACAACCTACAGGACAGGAGAAAATATTTGCATCTCATAGCTGACAAAAGCCTGGGATTCAACAACAAAACGACAAACAGCCTAATTTTAAAATGGGCAAAAATATTTCTCCTATGAAGATATAGTCAGTAAGCACATGAAAAGACACTCATCATCATCAGCCATGAGGCAAGTGCAATCAAAACGAAGAGAGCACTTCAGATCTAATACAATAACTATGACAAAAAGACAATGAGCAGTGGTGAGGATATGAAAAAATGTAGAATCCTTGGACACTGCCAGTAGTAATATAAGATAGTGAAACTGCTGTGGAAACAAGTTTGGCAGGTACTTCATTAAGTTAAATATAGAATTAACATGTGACACATCAATTCCAGTCCTGGGTGAATATCCAAAATCACTGAAAATAGGTACTTAAAAACTTGTACATGAATGTTCATAGCAGCACTATTCACAATAGACAAAACAACCCAAACATTCATCAATTGATGAATGAACAAAATATGGTACATACATACAGTGGAATATCATTCCAACATAAAAAGGAACGATGTACTAACACCTGGCACAACACAAATGACCTGAACTGAAAATATATCAGTAAGTGAAAGAAGCCACATGTATGATCCCATTTATGCAAAATATCCAGAATAGGCAAATCCACAGAGACAAAAAGTAGATTAGTGTTGATAGGGGCTGGAGCAGCAGGAATGACTACTTAACGGATACAGAGAGTGACTTCTTAACGGGTACAGGGTACAGGGTTTCCTTTTAGAGTAATAAAAATGTTCTGAAACTATATAGTGGCTATGTTGTACAACACTGTAAACACATTAAGTGTGACTAATGGTAAACCTTATGTGCATTTTAAAAATTAACAAACTGAAAGTACAAAATAAGACATATTGATAAACCTCTTGCAGGAGTAAGCAAAAATAAAAGGCATAAAATCTTCAATATGAGTGGTGAAAAAAAGGATGTGACTACAGATGCTATAGACATGAAACTAAGTATTCTATAAAATGTTTTGTCTATTTGTTCTCAGTTAATGAGAAGACAAAAAATATGCTTATGGGTTTGCTTTTTCTTCCTCGTATTTTCTTTCTTACCTTATATATTTTGGGGTCAGGTATATAATATTTTCCTATTAAATTGCATCTCTTTGTGTGAAATACTCAATTATCTTTAGAAAAGCTTTTTACCTTAAAAATGTTAGTATTTCCATAATATTTCTTTTGTATCCTTTCACTTTCAACATTTTAATACCTTTTAAAAAAATAAACTGCATAACTTTTTAAAACCCAGTCTGACACTCAAAATTAATGGGTTAGTCCATTTTATATTTAATGTACTATTGATTTATTTGGGTTTATGTCCACCATTCTATAATTTTTACTTTTTCTATGAACTGCTTTTACCTGTTTTCTTCTTCTTTTGAATTTCATTTTTATCCTTATTCCATTCCCTACACTACTGCAGAAGTTATCCCTTTTATTCCTTTTGGTTGCTAGTCTTTCTAACATACATGCTGATTAATTTACACATCTTTAATCTCCTCATAAACAAGTAACTGAAAATACTAAAGTCATTCATCTTTCTTTGACATATATGTACTTATTGGCATAAAAGTCAATGAGACTTGATCACTGTTTTATACAAATCACAGTTTAGGTTTACTAAGCTATTTACTTTTTGTGCTTTTCATCCCTTGTTAAATTTCAGGCCTTTCATCTGAGAATCACTTTCCTTCTGCCTAGAGTACATTCTTTATAATTCCCTTTAGTGAAGATTTCCTAATTGCAAGCACTGATTTTTTTTTTTTTTTTGGTCTGTTTGAAGTGTCTGAATGTCCTCTTACTTTTTTCCTCGGTGTAGCATTCTAGATTGTTTTTTCTTTTTACTTAAATTCCAACATCTTCTGGGTGTGACACCATGAAAGGTAATTTAAAAATTTTTCTCTGTCTTTGGTGTTTTGCTGTTTCATTGTAACAAGGCTAAGTGAGGATTTCCTTTTATTTAACAAAGCTGAGTTCCTATGATTCTTGAATACTGTCATGAGTTGTAGAAAATTCTTAACCATTATTTTTCAACTGTTGTCTATTCACTAGCTTCTCCTATGAAAGGCCATTCGAGTAAATGTTTAGATATACTTAGATTTCAATTTCTCCATAATTTTCATCTGTTTCTCTTGAATATGTGCTGAATTATTTCTTCAGCTGCATCTTGCAGTTCATTATTCTCCTCTTCAAGTTTACACAGTCTGCAGTTAAGTCCATCCATTGAAGATTTTTTTTTCAAGTTTCAATTAGTATAATTTTTAGTTCTGAAAATTCTAGTTTAAAAAATATTTTTGAATATTCCTAGTTATACTGTTGACCCTTGAACAATATGCGGGTTAGGGACACAGACTCCATACACAGTTGAAAACATTTGTATAACTTTTGATTCCTCTAAAATCTAACTATTAATAGCCAACTGCTGACCAGAAGCCTTACTGTTACCAATAACAAAGAGCCAATTAGCATATTTTGTATATATATGAATTATAAACTGTAATCTTATAATAAAGCTTATAAAAAAGAAAATATTAAGAAAATCATAAGAGAAAATGCATTTGCTCTGTATTTATTGATACCCTAGATTTATACTATTTATAAGATGAAAAAAGTCCACATAGAAGTAGACCAGTGCAGTTCAAACATATGTTGTTCAAGGGTCAACTATAGTTTTTTAACCTTGAAATATACTTTCAACATGCTTTTGTTTAAATTTATTAAGCAATTATTTTAAATTCTGATTATTTCTATTTTCTAGCAGGACTGCTGCTGATTCTTGCTCATGGTTCCTAGTTTCATTGTGTTTTCATTTCTGATTGTCAATTGTTCTACTTAGTATACTAGTTCTGAAAAGGTTTCAGCCCTGGGATAGCATCTCTATCCCAATGAGAATTTGTATTTGCTTCTACCCAGAACCTGGAAATACTGCCAGTATATGATCACTTCCACTATAACGATAAATACAAATTAAATTATCTTAGGAAAAATGTTTTATATCACCTGGGTGATGTTAAATTCAAATTGCAAATCACATAACTGTCAGCTGGTTGCTCAAAGTTCTCAGCAATATCTCGATTAACTGTTTTCTAGATTATCCACAATTCCAGATTAACTGTTTTCAAAATATGCAAAAGTTGCATCACCTGAAAACTTTTTAGAAATGTAAACTCTCAGGCCTTACACCATGCCTAGTGAATCATAAATTCTGGGGATGTCATCTAGCAATCTGTGTTTGAAGAAGCCCAGGTTATTCTGATGTATATTCAAAATTGAGAAGCATAGAGAAACTCAATTTCCCTTGCATTCTTGAAGGATGGGAGGTTGGTGGAGTTTAGCCCTCTAAGGCTCAGCTTTTAAGGAGAAGCACATATCTTACTAGACTCATCACCTCAGAAAGAACTTACTTCCTAAAGTTCCTCCTTCCTGAGGCTGAGAAAAGAAGATTCAAGTTTATCAGGTTTCACAAACACCCTCAGATAAAAGCCAGTTTAAGTGTTACACATGTAACTTCTCAGAGATCCTGTGCCTTCACTCAGTTTATTTTTTTCCTGAGATTTTTACTTGATGCTTTAGCTAGAGTTTGTTTAATCTTATTTTGAAATAATTATAGATTCATAGGAAATTGAAAAAGGTAGCACAAAGGTGCCATATATACTGCACCCAGTTTCCACAAAGGTTACACCTTACTGAACTATAATATAAATCAGACCTAGAAAACTGACACTAGTACAATGCATGCACATCACTTTATCACATGTGTAGACCTGTGTAATTCCCACTATCACAATCTGAATATAGAACATTCTATCAACACAAAGACTACCCCTTTACAGTCACATCCACCTCCCTCTCCGTTGCCCCAACTTTATTTTCTAGCAACAACTAATCTGTTATCTGTTCTCTATTTCTATAATTTTGTCATTTCAAGAGTATTATATAAATAGAATCATAAGATTACTTTTGAGATTGGCTTTTTTCACTCAGCATAAATACCTTTAAAATCTATCCAACTTGTATGTATCAAATTTTTTATTGTTGAGAAGGATTCCACAGTATGGATGCACCATGGATTAATTTGGTCATTCACCTACTGTAGAATATTTAGTTAAGGTTTTGGCTGTTATAAAGTTGCGATGAAAAATCATGTACACCTTTTTGTGTGGACAGTTTTCTTTTCTCTGGGATAAATGTCCAGGAGTAAGATTGCTAGGTCATATGATAAATGTTTACCTTTTTAAAAAACTGTCAAACTTTTCCAGACTGATTATACCATTTTGTATTCCTGCCAACAATGTATGAGATCCAGTTTCTATCCTTTCTAGCATTTGGTACTGTCGTAATTTTACTTTAATGGTTCTAATGGATGTATGGAAATATGCATTTATTTTTTGCATTTTGCATTTCCCTGACAGTGATGTTGAACATCTTTTCATGTGCTTATCTGCCAACCATATCTTTTTTTTTTTTTACAGTTTAATGTATTTTAATAGCAAACTTACAGGAATAGCACAGAAGACAAACAACATTTAAAAAAAAACATGTACTTGCATGCAGGACAACTCAATTATAAAAGTAAAGTGAATGGAATCTATTGTATAATAAAAATGTTACAAACACCAGTTAGTTGCCATCAATAAGATATTTGTTTTTTAAAAAATCCAAATGCTGGCATTGTCCAGAAAAATTTAACAGGTTTAATTATAATTGTTATAAAGTTGAAATGTGGAAACTTGTTCACTGAACATTTTGACTTAAATTAATGCTTTATGTCTCCACATTTACATTAAAAATTCACACACAAATGAAAATGGAAAAAATGCCAATACCTGTTTTCTGTCCCCTATTTTTCCACTTGCAATAATATACTGAGGTACTCTTTAACACTATGGAAAAAAGATCTAATGTTCAGAACTACCAATAACAGGAAAAATTTTTGTTAAAGAATGCTTCCCATCAGAGTGGATTCTTAGACTGATTCTTCCCATTTTATTCTTATTTTTTTTCAAAATGTTTTGGCTACTCTAATTCCTTTGCCTTCCCATACAAATTTTAGGATAATGTTCTCTATATCTACAAAAATATCTTGCTGAGATTTTGATAGGGATTTCTTTCATCAGCATTTTACAATTTTCAGTATACACGTCTTATACATGCTTTGTTAACAAGGTTCATATCTAGATATTTTATTTTTTTGAGCAACTGCAAATGGTACCCGATTTTTGTTTCTACATGTTCACTGCTAGAGTATAAACAAACTTTTACATGTTGGTATTATATCCTATTATCTTGATGAACTCACTCATTAGTACAAGTTTCCTTGCAGATTACTTGGGATTTTCTACACATATGATCATGTCATTGGCAAAAAGACACATTTTCATTTCTCCCTATATGCCCTTACTAATCTATATGCCCCTTTTTCTTTCATCTTATTGCAATGACTGGAACCTCAAGTATTATGATAAATAAGAGTAGTGAGAACAAACATCTTTGCCACCTTAATCCCAATCATAGGAGGAAAGTATTCATTCTTTCAAGTGTCACATTAACTGTATGTTTTATCAAGTTGAGGAAGTAGCCCTAGTTTTGAGAATTTTAGTAATGAATGGTAATCAACTTGGTCAAATGCTTTTTCTGCAACAACTGATATGATCATATAATTTTTCATTATCCTGTTGTTATGGGTGATTACAGTGATTTATTTTCAAAAATGGAGTCAACCCTGCATCCCTGGAATAAAGTCCACTTAGTTACAGTGTATAATTTTTAAAATATTGCTGAATTATATTTACTTGTATTTTGTTATGAAGGATATTGGTCTATAGTTTTCTTTTTTGTACTGTCTTTGTCTCATTTTGGTAGCAAGGTTAATATTAGTTTCATAAAATGAATTACGAAGAGTTTCTTCATCTAGTATTTCCTGGCAGAGATTGTACAGAAATGGTGTGAATTCTTAAAGCATTTGATAGATTGTTCCTGTGAAACCATTCAAATCTTGTTTTCATTTTAAAATTATAAATTTAATGGCTTTAACTAGATACCTTCTCAGGTAGGGCTTTTCAAATTATCTAAATCATCATGTGAGTTGTACTAGCTTATGATTTCTAAGCAATGGGTTCATTTCATCGAAATTGTTGAGACTCTTGAGAATCTTTATTTTTTTCATTTGTTTCAAGTATGTTTGTAATTGCTTGTTGAAACATTGTCTTAATGGCTATTGGAAAATCCTTGTCAGTTTATTTTGACATCTGTGTTATCTTGGTGTTGGCATCTCTAATTTGAGTTGAGACTTTTCTGGTTCTTGATATAAAATACTTTCATTGAAAACTGAATACTCAAGGTATTATGAGACTCTGGATCTTATTTAAATATTCTATTATAGCAGGCTTCCTCTGGCATTGCTCTGGTAGGAAAGAAAAATACAGTTTCATTACTGCCTGGCAGGGTTCGTGGAAGAGCAGGTTCCTCTCTAGGTTTTTGCTGACCACAAGTGAGGGGGAAGGGAAAGAGGAAACTCCTTGTTAAACTGGGTGAAAAAAAAGTTTCCTGTCTCATTAAGCTATCCATTTCCTTGTCCTTGGCTAGATTAGACAGACTTTTCTTGTTTTTTTTTTGTCTGTGCCCAATATTTCTGGGTTGCCAGCTTCTCCACACTCATTCTAGAATATATAAGGCAATAAGAAAATGCAGGATTTTTGCTGTCATGTTATTTGGGTCCTGAGGTCCTAAGCCAATCTACCTTCTTCTTTCCACTTTTCAGAGTCTTATGTTTGTTTTATACTTAAGGTTGAGGGTTTTGGAGGTTTTCCCCCTGTTTTTAGCAGGAGAAATAAG
>PVKZ01002117.1:228783-263886 GCA_004027375.1 Macroglossus sobrinus
GAGAGAGAGAGAGAGAGAGAGAGAGAGAGACACAAATTGGCGGGGGGGGGGAGGGCTGTGAATTAGGACTCAAATGTTCCTAATTCATTTCACTCACATGCCTTCTCTCCCTCAACTTTACAAATACTTGGTCATTTTACTTATTTCATAAAATAACGAGGATTGGCATTCTAACAGAAAATAACAAAGAACCCAAAGTTTGTACAATGGCTGACTCACAAGCCAAACTGAGAAGGTATCTAGTAGTTAAGACAGAATTTACCATAAGGAAAAAAACTGGTTAATTCACAGAAGTACTGGATCGAGCCATGAAACTGGGAGTTTCTGACAAGTTTATCTAAATCTCTAATATTTCCTATTGTCTTGTTTAGTCTCTGTATACTTTACTCAGAAAAAAAAAGCATGTTAAAGTCTCCTACTATGATCTATAAATAAAAAAGACACTTTTTGTTGTTTACTGTTCTATACCTTCAGTTCTACTACATTTGATATTATTGGTTTCCTTTACAATTTCATGATCGTTTTTAAAATGTACATTAATTTGTTTTTAACTTTTAACCTTTCTGTAGCACTTTGTTTTATGTGATTTTCTTTATAAAGCATTACCTAAATATTGTTTTCTGACTCTATCTGGATTTTAGTGGGCATAGTGGAAGACAAAATGAGAGACACGCAGGATCACATCACAATCTTGCCTAGAATTCCTCAACTCCTACAGCATTTTAACTGGTCTCAGCAATTATAACTACATGATTTTGGCATATTTACATACATGCTATCTCTCCATGGACTGTAGACATTTGGAGGGCAGAAAAGATTTTATTGCCAATTTTTAAAAAGTTTCTCAAAGTATTTAGCACATTGCCTTGTTTATAGATATTTAAAAAATTTTTGAATTTAAAATAACCATGAAGACTAATATCACAGCACTGTGAGGCTAGAGAATATATCAACAATGAGATCCTAGTTACCAGTCTGCCAGTTTAGAAATGTATGCTGACAATGGCCACCAAACAAGATATTTAATCAGTTTCTATACAGTAGGCTGATGTTAAACTCTCCAAAGCAGAAATTAAAAGAATTGCTTTGGTTAAACACTTGATTAAAAAAAAAAAAACTAATTAACTAGAGGGAAACAAAAAGCAGATGGCCAATCTGGCAACAATTTTAAATGGGTTATAGCTTTTTAGGAATAAAGGCAACAGAGAGTTATAAATAGTACCAGAATCTGTAAATTCAATACTAGCTTACAAAGTCTGTGTAGTTTTAAAAAAATGTATATAGAGATTCAAATCTGTAACCCTAAACTTTCCAAGCTTTATCCGGACCATATTTTACTTACAATAATTTTCAAAGGTGACAAACTATAGTTGCTCTAAATTATCTATGATCACTGAGAGAACCCATTAGAGTCAAAATATAATGTGACCTTTGTTTACTTTTATATTGTACTATTTTGCCAACTATCTGATTTGCATTCCTTCTATTCTGGCTAAATGTGCTATGTTTACTGGGTAATCCACTTAGGATTCAAATACTACAAACCCACAAATCAAATAATTTGGATTTAACTGATAAATTTATAGCACATTTTTTTCTATATATTTTTATGTATAGCATCACCTTATTTTCTCTGCCTCTTTCACTTCTGGCTCCCTAGTGCCTTCTCTTGAAAACAGTAGTAGCAAAAACCTAAGAAAGCTACAATACTTGCCTTGTGAGGCAAGTTAAGAGCACAATTAATTAAAGCTTTCACATCAGGTCAAGTTAGTTAATTATTTTGGGAATGGGGCCTAGTAGTCACTATCTCAAAGAAAAGGATGAGGCAAAATTCATCATGGCTATCATTCCTCATTTTATTAAACACACACACATACAACAACAGCAACAACAACAACAACAAAAAACACAACAAAAATAACCCCTCACCATTATGCCCATAGAGTTCCACATCTTTGACCTTTACCAAGGTCTCTCCTCCTCCTTACTCCTCCCTAAATTTTTCTATGGAGCTACTAGAACTGTAGCTCCAAATTCCCCTATACCTTCAATGCTTTTTTTCTAAACATTTGCTTTGCTTCTTTGTCCTAAATTAAACCTTGTCTTCTCTCAAAACACTTTGCATGTTGCTCTCTCAAATGATGGTATAGGTATCTTACTCCCTAACGCTACCATCCTTCACAAACTCCTATAAGACATATACATGCAAACTCTTTTAAAACTTACTCAACTCTAACACACAGCTCCCCTTTGTCGCTATGATCCACCAGTTTTTCAGTCACTCTCCTCACTCACTGAGGACTGTCAAATCTAGCTAACGTCACTACCTGAAGCCAGTCATCATTTGAAACTGACCCACTTGCAGTAAACAAAATTCAGGTATCCCACTCTAGCCACAATCTCTTCTCCTGGTAGCTTACTTATAAACCACCCTCACATTTTTCGATCCCAGATGATTTTCTAGTACCTTAACTTTCTACCTTCTTCTACCCATCTACCTTCCCTTTACTATATTCATTTATTTTCTTGGGCAACCTAAATCCCATACTATTGAAAATACTCTTATGAACACTCTAACGTCCTCAGATTCCTGTCTTGCAAAATAAAAAGATCAGATCAACTCAGCCATTTGCTTTCTCCATACTTATGCACAAGTGCCAACAAAAAAGTTAACACAATAGGACAGATAGATATAACTGTCATTTCATGATCAACCTCAAATAAGAGCATAATAATGCTCTTTACTTTCTACTCTCTAAAACATTTATTTCAAATTCTCTCCAATCTCTTCCAATTTCTCCTCACAGAAGCTATCAAACAAGAATCTTACAACTTCTAGCTACCAAACACCTTATACACACCTTAACATCTTCTAATCTGGCTTCTGCTTCCATCAACCAGGTCTAAGACTACCAAAGAGGTATTTTTCAATCTACGTTTAATTTTTTTTTCAATCACAGTTGACATTCAATATCATATTAGTTTCAGATGACAGCATAGTGGTTTAGACATTTATATAACTTACAAAGTGTTTCCCCTGACAGCATACATAGTTATTACAATATTGACTATATTCTCTATGTTGTACTTTACAATCCACATTTAACTACCAGACATAGTTGATAAATTAAATCCTTGAAACATTCTTTTTCCTTGTGTGGTAGGTTGAAATATGTACTCCCAAAGATATCAGGCCCTTAACCTTGGAATATGTGAATGTTATTTTATATACTGAATGTGACACTAAAAGAAATATATATTTGGTTTAGTCCCTGGTTCCTAAATATAGCTCCTAAAACTCTTGGAATCTCTGGAGTGGTAAAGTGTTTTGTATGCTAATGAGATGATGGGTGGCTGGGGTCCATAGGTAGCTTCAGGATGGGTGTTGGCTGCCAGAAAGACCAACATCAAGATTAGAAGATTGGAACTTTCAGCCCTATCCTTAACCTCCAGGGAGGGAAGACTGACTAGAGGCTGAGCTAATCATCAATGTCCAGTGATTTAATAAAATGTGCTTACACAATGGCACTTCCATAAAAACCCCTAACTGACGAGCTTCAGAGAGCTTCCAGGTTGGTGACCACCACATCAAGGTGCTGGGAGTGTAGTGTGCCTCCAGAGGGCAAAGAAGCTCTGCACGCCTCTCCTATGCCTTGTCCTATGCATCTCTTCCACCTAGCTGTGGCTGAGTTGCATCCTATATAATAAGCCAGTAATAGTACATAAGGTGCTTTTCTGAGTTCTGTAACTCGTTTCTACTGAATTATCAAACCTGACAGGATGGGTTGTGGAGACCCCTCCCACCTTGAT
Source organism: Macroglossus sobrinus (assembly GCA_004027375.1). Classification (NCBI taxonomy): domain Eukaryota; kingdom Metazoa; phylum Chordata; class Mammalia; order Chiroptera; family Pteropodidae; genus Macroglossus; species Macroglossus sobrinus. The sequence continues at coordinate 232,594 of PVKZ01002117.1, forward strand.
TTCACAGCCATTTGGTTGGAAGTACCGGTGGCCACAAGTCAAGGAATGGGCAACTATCCAAAGTTGGAAGAGCCTCTGAAGGGAGTATGGCACTGCTAATACTTTGATTTCAGACTTCTCACCTCTAGAACACAAAAGTATATATTTCTGTTGGTTTAAGCTACTAAATCTGTGGTAATTTATTAAAGCAGTCATAAGAAACAAATATCCTGTGACTTCTTTCACAATTCACTGTCCTGGTTTGCTGTAATCAGTTCTTCTTTGGCTTCTTTTATGATTCATCATCCTCTCTACCTGGACATTAAAAAAAAAGAACTTCTCTTTCTATATTCTTTTGCTCTGGTTAATTTCATCCACATCCACAGCAATTACCACCTCAATAAAATAAATCCAAATGTGTACTTTCAACTCTAATCTCTCATTGATTTTGAACCCAAATGGCCTACATGATATTTCCATTTAGATGTTCCAAAAGCACCTCCAATTCAACATCTTCAAAAACTAAACCTAGCCCTCTTGCAGTATTTCTTGTCTCAGAAAAAAAGGTACTCTATTCTCCAATTACTACATTAGCTTTCCCTCAGGCTCATGAAATGTGCAAGGCCTTCTCATGATAACTTCTGCATATGCTTTCTCTCAGCCTAGACAGCTCTGTACATGTTCTACTCAACCTAATTTCCTCTCTTTACTAAATTTCTGCTCATCCTTCAAATCTCAAGTTTTACTCAGTTGCCAACTCCTCAGGAGAGCTTTTCTCAACTCTCCAATCTAAACTGGGTATCCTTATACACTTTCATGACACCACATTCTTCTCACTGCATTTATCAGAGTTCTAACTGTTCACTTATTTTTCTGATTCTCTTCTCCACTAGAGTATGAACGCTAAGAAGGCAGGGGATTCTTCTTTAATTCATTCTGTATCCTGAATGCCTAAGCATAGTGCCTGGCATAGAGGAAGCACTAAATCATGTAAACTGAACAAATAAAGAATGAAATCTGTTACTTCACTTATGAGTGTCTTGGAAGTCACCTAAGCTTTCTTCCTTTACTTTTTAATTTAGTTACCGAGGCTATTTATATGTTTTAACCCAGACAGATCAATTTAGGTTTTCTTAAACTAAGGGAAAATTTTCATTGTCCAGTATTACACATCATATTTTAAATAGTGTTCAATTCTTAAAACAATAGTTCTCTGAATAACTTTAAAAATAAAAATTAATATAGCTGACTTCTGCTTCTGGTATGATGGAGTACTGGGATCAGATTTATCCTCTTCCAGTAAATAGAAAGTGGAGAAAATATGATACTGTTATCAGATACAGTACAAAGAGATCAGGTTGTCAATCCCTTAAACAGGAAACACATTAGGTAAACCTTATAACTGTGTGAGGACCCCTTCCAGACCACCGTGCAGAAAGGGTTACAACAAACAGAGTATAACAGCTTCCCTGAACTGAGGAACCAGATCAGGAAGATGAAGGTGACTGGAATATTGAGGGCAGAGTAGAAAAGGAGAGAGCTTACTCAGAGAGGAAGAGCTCCAGAAATCAGCATAAGGGTCCTCTTAAGTTTGGCTGATTACTAGTTTACATATGCATAAGGCAAAACTCCACAAGTCTTAGGCAAAGGACAACTGCCAGGGAGCTATAAGATGAACAATTTCCAGAACTCATTCAGAAATAGCGAAATAAATCACCACAGACTTTTCTTTTGAAACTGTGTGTGTCAGAGACAAGGAAACTAAACTTTACAGTGCTGAAAGACAAAATGTCAATCCAGAAACACATATCATTTGCTTTTTTCAATTATCTCACAAATGCACAGTTTTCTAGAAGCTAAGAGACCTGTGAAACAACATATATTATTTTTTCTTTCAGAAAAGTTATTTTTCATTAAAAAGCTATGTAAACTTGAATTGTTTATCATTCTGTAAATAAGCTGATATCTTTTAAAGTTCTTAATTTTAATTTCTAATAAGGCAATTTTTGGTAACTATAGCCCACAAAAAGGTTAATCTGTTTGAGATTCTCAATAATTTTTAAGAATGTAAAGACATTCCAGGACTAAAAAGTTTGAGAATCATTACTGTAGGAGTAATGTTCCCACTGAATTAGTGTTCCCCTGTGAGACCACCGAGCCTCTGGGAAAGTTTCCCATTACTAATTAAATTTCTCTAATAAATACACAGCTTTCTCACTGTGTCAGTCTGGGTAATACATATATTAAAAAAAAATGTCCATTTTATCTAAGTTAATTAATGGTATATACTTTTTAATGATATTCCTTTAATTTGCAGGATATGTTGTGATGTCGCTCCTTCGCTCTAGATATAATTTGTGGCTTCTCCCTTTTTATACTGATCAGTCTGGCTACAGGTAACAATTTTACTGCTTTCCCCCCAAATTATTAATTATATAAATTCTGACACTAAAATACATAACACTGATGAGGTTTTGGTGATAGTCCTGTAAGTCTTCATACCATACTATGGCAATGAAACATAACAACACTTAAAAAGATCTGCAGACCTTACTGAACCAGAATTTATCAATGATCAATGTATGGGCAAAATATGATTTAAATGTAAAACAGACCAATGGATTTAAATATAAGAGAGAATAAAAAATTTATTTATATGATTTTGGATTTCACATTGCAGTTAAATTGTTGATTTTGATGTATTACAAAATATAAATATCTAAATTATTTGTATGGGAAGTATACATAAGCACTTCTGCTGTATATAAAAATAATGGTTGTCTGAAGGAAAAGCACAGATGTGACTATTTGAGTTGTGAGCCACTTTTTCACAGAAAACCATTTTTACTTGAAAGAATGACTGACAAACTATCAAGTGAAAATTAAAAATTTGGAAAAATTTTCGGAAAGGCAGTGATAACAAATGATGTTTTGATATTATATAATACAAATACATGTATATGTGAGCCCGTGTGTCTAACTATATATGATTTCTCTCACACATGACCAAAACATATGGAAAGAAATACACTAAAATACTGTTAGCAAGATTATGGATAGTTTTTATCTTTATTTTATTTTCCCTCAACATTCTATGTATATGTATTTGCATTTAATTTTTAAAAAATAAATGGAAAAATGCTCCAGTCTTCCTTTTATGAGCACTGGTTAATATCCTTTTCAAAGGGAGTGTGCCCTGACCTTAGGGACCCAGGTCTTAGTAATTACGAGGAGGCAGAGAACAAGGAGAAAATTACACAAGGAAATAGGAGGTAGTAGACTCCATGTTACATATCAAAGAAATGGAATTTATAATTCCAAGAATCTAGGACTTCCAGGAAAACATGTTCTTACAAAATAATGATCATTCTTATACAGTGCCAGCAGGAACTATGCACACAAATATACTTGTTACAAATATTTAGTTCTTTGTAGCTTACAAAGTGGTTTCACTTAATCTCCTTTCATCTTATCACAGAATATAGAATTTAAAGTTCATACTCTAAATGGATTTAATTAACTTTTTTAAAAAGAGACTTCATTCTTTTTGGAGATTATCACTATTCATGAAAATGTATCTCTTGGCCAAAAAGAGCTCCAGCAAAGGGCCAATAACTAAGAGCAATGAAATGAAAGCTCTGAATTCTCCATTAAGGATCTCAAAATTTTATCACTTAAATAATGGGTGTCTACAATGCCACACCAAGTTATTATGGTAGTACAAGTGGTACCCATTATGCCATAATTTACATAAAGACAAGGGGAGAACATGATGTAAAATCACAAGCAACATTCCACTTAACTAGCAGGGGAGAGAGAGTAAAAAGGCAATGGTTAAAACTCAGACTCTGAAGCAGATTGTCTGGATTCAGATTCTGGCCCTATCACCCTGAGAAATTTACTTAACTTTACCCATCTAAAAAATGGAAGAGAAGCTAGAATAATAAATCTACCTACAAGGTCGTTAGAAAGATTAGCTGTGTTGATGTTTGTAAAGTGCTGGCACATAGTTAATATTTGTTAAAGAAAAAGAAAAAAAAACTCTGAAAGTTAAAGTTCAAACACTTTTAAAACAAATGGTAAAAAAATTGTAGAGATCTAGAAAAGCCAAATCAGATAATTCAGAATACTGCATACTCAATTTTCTAGCTTCTTATATAGCAACATGGTGGTGAATTATCTTGTAACATAGCAGGAGTCCAAACTGCTAAAGTACAAATCACTTTCAGGGACTAGAAAAGTTTGGCTAAATATAACTTAAAGTGTCATTATACCTATGTAACCTAAACAGAAAAATGTTATGTTTTTGAAATAAAGAGGTAGTTATTCAATACTACCATGGACAGGAAGCCTAAGTTGCTCTGTAGACTACAAAAGGAAAGCGAAAAGGCAGATCCTGTGTTGCAATTTGTTCAAAGTTTGAATTAAAAAATTGAATAATCATGTAAAATTGAGACAAATCAATTTCCTAAAGAAATGGAGTTTTCCAGGTTGAGGCAGGGTAAGTACAAATTGAAATGCCAACATCTTATTCTCCCAGAAAGCAAGGAAACACTCAATGACCAACCAGATCAGATCAAAATGACAGAACAGTCACCTGAAGAAATCCCCACTGACCAAACTTGGGACAATTTGAGCATCAAAAAGAATAGAAATAGAGAAAGCAGAAAAATATACAAGAAGAAGAATTAGAGAAGTCAATGAAATTGAAAACAGGAAAATAAGAGAAAAATAATCAATGGAAACAAAAAAATTTTTTTGAAAATATAAATTGATAAACCTCTAGCTAGACTAAGCAAGGAAAAAAGACATCTTATCAATCTAAAAAATGAAAGGAATGTGAAAGAGGGGTCATTATACTGATTACAAGTACATTAAAAGAATACAGGAATATTATGAAAAAAATCTGCGCCCACAAGTTTGATAACTGAGATGAAACAGACCAATTCTGTGAAAGACAGTTTACCAAAATTCACACAAAAAGAAATAATCTGAATAGGCCTATATCTATTTTAAAAATCTTAATCAATAGTTATTAACCTTTTCAAACTGAAAGCACCAAGCCCAAATGCTTTCACTGGTGAATTCTACCCAACACTTAATGGGGAAAAAAATATATATATATAAATACACACACACACACACACACACACACACACACACACATATGTATGTATGTGTGTGTGTGTGTGTGTGTGTGTGTGTGTGTGTGTAACAGAAGCAGAAAAAACACTCTCTCATTCTATGAGGGCAGCATTATCTTAATACCAAAATCAGATAAAGACAATACAAGAAAACTATATAATCATATCTTTTATGAACAGATATAAACACCATCAAAATATTAGCAATCAAATCCAATAATGTGTAAAAAGAATTCTATACCACAACCAACAAGGGATCTATTTCAGGTATGCAAGAACTGGTTCTAAAGTCTAAAGATAAATCATGTGATTATTGTATCAATGGAAAAAGAAAAGGCATTTGACAAAATCTAACACTTATCATTATAAAAACTCTCATGAAACTAGGAATAAAGGGGACTCTCCTCAATTTGATCAAGTACATCTACAAAAAACAAAACAAAACAAAACTCCTACAGTTAACATTATATTTAATGGTGAGAAACTTGATACTTTTCCTGTAAGTTCAGGAACAAGGGAAGTATTTGAAAAACAACCCTCTCACCACTCCTATTCAATATAATACTGGAAGTTCTAAATACTTCAGCAGTACAAGAGAAAACAAAAGGTATACAGACTGTGAAAGAAGTAAAATTTTTTGTTTGCAGCTGTCATGGTTATATATGTAAGAATTCCCAAAGAAGTGACTGAAAAAATTTCTAGTTGATACAGTTAATGTCCATTTAGACATGAGTTAGTAATTCTGATACTGCTATACATATATACATACTGATATTGAGTAAATGGATGGCCTATGGTAGAAGGTACGTTTTCAATGTTGGAGAAAACTTACTGATCAGTAAGGAGAGGATGCCAGAATGATCCCTATGGTTATGAATTAGAAGTGAAGACAGTTAACTAACATTTAGCTTAATATAGACAAAGATGGTTATACAGAGAAATATTTATAGACATATGTACAAATACATATTTATATATGTGCTAATATACACATTCATTTCTTTGCTGTTGAGACTGTCTAAAATAAACTACATCTCAGTAGTAACAACCACAACTAGCACCCAGATCTTGGTTTCTAACATCATTCTCCAAAAACGGGAAATAGGAATCTTTGGAAAATGGCTGACTACAGGACTGGGTCAGAAAATAAATATACAAGATGAACTAGGGGCATCTCATGTTAAATCAGAGAGTAAGGAAGTCCTCAAAAACTGACACAAAAAACACCTACCTTGACAGGAGCCAACGGAAAGATCTCTCAAAAGGCCCAAAGGTGGAAACGTTGAGCAACAAAATATAGTATTGGATTATAACCCAAAGTATAAAATAAATATCCATAAATCTATACTGATATTAACTGAAAATTATTAAATGAGAGAAGAGACAATCTCTCATGCATAAAGATTCCAAATAATTTATGTTCTTCACTATCAAAGGGGAAGAACATAACTTCTTACTACTTAAGTATAGGCTGCATAGTGACTGCTTCCAAAGAGTACAGCAGGGAAAGGCAGGTCAGGGGTCTAACTTTATAGTAGTAAAATCTGACAAAAACTACTTAAGCCAGGTAATCAAAGTCAACATCAACAGTCATAAATTGTGTAAATAGTGGGTACTCTTGATATGATGTAATGAATATGGCACTTTACCTTGTGATCTTTTCCCCAAAAACCTTTAACTATAGTCTAAAAATGAGGAAAACATCAGACAAATTCCAATAAAGGGGACTCCTACAAAATATTCTTCAAAACTGTCAAGGTCATCAAAAACATTCAAAGAATATCTGGGAAACTCAAAAGCCAAGAAGACCCTAAGGAGACACAGCAACTAAATGTAATGTGGTACCCTAGATGGGATACCTGAAACAGAAAAAGGATATTAGATAAAAGCTAAGGAAAGTTGAATAAACTACATACTTCAGTTAATAATAATGTATCAATATTAACTCACTAATTGTAATATATCATACCAATGTAAGATGTTGATAATAGGAGAAACTGTGTGTAAGGTATATGGGAACTATCTGTAATATGTTTTCATTTTTTTTTTTGCTGTAAATCTAAAATCTCTAAAAATAGTAAGTCTACTGGAGAAATAGTGACTGATATTATAAAAAACAATGGAAAAAAAATCTGTGACACCGAAAGAGAGAAATGAATTTATGTGTCAGTACTGGAAATGACTAGTAACCAATTTTAAGAGTTGAAATTGCATTCAGATTTCAGAGTTTTTCAGAGTTAAAGAGCTGATATATCAAAAGAAAATAAGCATTTAACTCATCTTTTTAGGAAAACCTGTATTTTAATTTTATTTGACACAAGAAAGGTCTTTGTAATGGAGGGCAGTTGGCCAAAAGATCCAAAAGGACGACAGGGTTAGAAAAGCATCATTTTTGCGAGGCCAGATGAAATAACTGATTTAAACAAGGCTCATTAATAGATGCTAAAATATCAAACAAAAGGCATAATGGTAAACTAGGGAATTAGGATCAACTTTCTTACTGAGAGGAATGAGGAACACTGGATACCATGCAAAATTCGATACCTCTCTGAAGGCATCGAGTGCTAACAAAACAGTGAAAGAAGAACGGAGGTTAATATCTTAGAAAACTAAGGAAATCCTCAGAGATGAGGCAGGCATCTGGGGCCCTTTTACCCGGGTGCATCTGTCAATTCCATAAAGGTGGCTGAGAAGCTAAGTTGAACTTTTCACAGATCTACAAGGCTGGAGGGTTTTAAATATTGGAGGTAAAGTCCCAACAAAGAACGGGGGAAGGACAATGGAGGAACTAATAACCCCTGGTTTTATGTTGGGACCCCAAAGGGTCACTATCCCTAGAAGTACAGAAAACAAAATAAACCTTTGAAGATTCTAGAGCCCAGCTTTGAAACATTTCCATCTCTGACTGGATTAAGATGATCCAACATGCTAGAGTCACTAGCTAACCTCCTACTAAAAGTAAAAAAAAAAAAATCCTTCCTGGTAGGAGATAATATTATTCCTAAAACTTAAATTATCACTATAATTTTTCATTAAAAATGTTTTAATAAAACATATCCAGGTATATGAGACTAAAACAACATAATAAAAAATTAAGTGACACAAAAGCCTACAGAAAAGCACAGAGGATCAAAATAATAAAGTTATCCAATAAGACATGCTTAAAATATTTTTTAAATAATGTGTTTTAATTGTGAGTCACTAAAGACATGGCCTAGTACAAAACTGTGCTAATTTCAAATTCTCAAATCATACTTCATTTCCTAATGCTTAAATTCACCTCTGACTGATTCTTTAGAAATTCCTACAGCTGTGCCAAGCTCTCCTTACTCCCCTCTTAGGTACACACACACCCAAAAAGAATTGTTCACGGTGGCCAAGACATGGAAACAACCAAAGTGTCCTTCGATAGATGACTGGATAAAGAAAATGTGGTACATACAATGGAATATTAATCAGCCATAAGATGAAATACTGCCATTTGCGACAACATGAATAAATCTTGAGATTATCATGCTAAGCAAAATCGGACAGAAAAAGTTGAGAACCAAATGACTTCACTCATATGTGAGATATAAAAGGAAGAGCAACAAACAAACATGACAAACAAACAGAGACTCATGGTCATGTATAGTAGATTAGTGGTTACCAGAGGAAGCATGTGGGAGGTAAAGAGGGGTACAGGGGGTCAAATATTAGGTTGATGAAAGGAAATATAACTTTAGGTGGTAAACACACAATGCAAGATAAGTATGATGTATTATTGAATACTTGAAACCTATTTGATTTTAGTAACCAATGTCACCCCAATAATTTTTAAAAATCGGGTCATCTGATCTAACCCGCCTACTGTTACTTTTCCCAAGAGGGAATACACCCCTTTAAGTCACCACAAGAGAGTGACAACTGTAGCAGGTAGCCTCTGTAGCTCAAATCAGAGGTTTTCAAACATTTTACATCACAACCCACTATGTACATACCTTTGTGTGTATCTATACGTGGATACACTTAATTTAATTGAAACACAAATATCAAAAACAATTCTTAGCTGTATAGTAATCAAGACAAGGTGACTGGCATAAAGACAGTCATTAAGATTATGGAATAGAATTGGGAGTCCAGAATCTCCCTTCTTTTCAACACAAGAAGGACAAGATAGTTTGATTAAAAAAAAAAAAAAGCACTATTTTTCAAAAAATAGTGCTAGGACAACTGCATATCCATATGCGAAATAATGAAGTCAGATCCCTTCCTCACACCATACACACAAACAAAATGAACTCAAATGAATTGCAGACCTAAATGTAAGAGCTAAAATTATAAAACTCTTAGAAGAAAACATAGGAGTCACCTTCATATCCTTGAGTTAGACAAAGGTTTCTTAGATAAAACACCAAAAGTACAAACAACAACAAATATATGAAACGAATTGCACTAAAATTAAAATCTTTTGTGTTGTGAATGATATCACCAAGAAACTGAAAAGACACCCCAGAAATAGCAAAAGATATTTGCAAATAACATGTCTGAAGAGGGACTTGTATCTAGACTATACAAAAACCACTTACGACTTAATAAAAGAGAAATAACCCAATTTTTAAAATAGGCATAGGATAAGAATAAGCATTTCCTCCAAGATATACAAAGCACATAAAAAAGATGATCAACATCACCAGACATTAGAGAAATGAGACTCAAAACCACAATGAGATACCACTTTATATACATTAAGAAGGCTGTATCAAAAGACAGACAATAATAAGCATTGTCAGGATGTGGAGAAATTGGAACCTTTGTACTTTGCTGGTTGTGAATATAAAATGGTGCAGCCACTCTTAAAAACAACTTGGAAGTTCCTCAAAATGTTAATCATGGAATTATCCATATGATCAGCAATTCCAATCCTGGTAATATACTCAAAGTCAACAAAAAATATGTATCACAAAAACATATGCACAGATATTCGTGACAGTATTATTTATTATAGCCAAATGCCCATCAACTGAAGAGTGAATAAATAAAATGTGACATATCTATACCATGGAACATTTAACCATAAAAAAGAATGATATAATGGAATATTATTAAAAGGAATGAAGTACTGATACTTGCTACATAATGAATGAACCTTGAAAACATTACACTAAAGGAAGTAGGCCAGTCACAAAACATTACATACTGTATGATTCCATTTATATGAAATGCCAGAAATAGGCAAATCTACAGAGATGTAATACAGATTGGTGTTGGGCTGGGGCAAATGGAGGGATGTGTGTGAGTGCGCGTGCACGCACACACACGCAAGAATGGGCAGTGACTGCTAATGAGTATGGAGTTTCTTTCTGGAGTGATAAAATGTTCTAAAATTAGGTGTAGGTTGCATTATATGATGAATATACTAAATAGGTGAAGTGAAATTTTATGTAAATTAAATTTCAATAAAGCTGTTAAAAAATTCTTAGACTCTTATTACTTATGATACACTCTGATGTTTTCTATTTTGTTTCATTTAAAAATGCAACACTAAATTCATTCTACAACCCACTAATGGATCATGACTGGCAATTTGGAAAACACTGCCATAGAGTCCTCTAGCAGAACTGCTGCTCATTTTCTCCTTTTATCAGGCCTAATCCCATCACACCTCACATCCCAGAAAAAGTCCATCTTTTCTTGGTCATCTATCATTTTCCAAGTTGTCATTGCCACACTACTGTGTATAACTTGCATTTACCCAAGTTTTCATCTTTCTTAAACCCTTTACTAGGCCTTCTGAAATTCCTAATTCATGACAAGTATACTTAGCTGATTGTACTACATCCCTTATAATCATCTACCATCCCTCCAATTCTTTCATTGATTGAGGATATTAACAACTGGTTCACAGTACGTACCCTTACTCATCTCACCATTTACTGACTTCACCATTCATGTATACCAACTGATCCCTTGAATACCTCAGCCTCTTTAATTCATTGGCCTCCTCATTTCCATAAACTTTTCTCTCAATTCCACCTCAGCAGCCCACTCCCAAGGCCATCCTGGGTATTATCATCACCAGAAACTATTATAACCTGTCAAATCTCTATTTTAAGAATTCCACTCTGACCATGACATTCAACACTTATTTTATTTACTTCATCCCATGCAACCTCTCACTTATAATTCTAAATAAAATTTCCAATGATGCTACCACTTCCTTACTATCTATCCTTAACTCCGTTCTTGTTCATTATCTTGTTAGACTCCATGATTCATCACCACCACTCTGAACATTCCCCTTAAAAAGCCCTCATTTCCCTTGTCCCTTTTTCTTCCTTTATACCGATGTAGTTTTATGTTTCAACTTGGCTGGCCTACAGTCCTGTTAATCAAACAGTAATCTAAGTGCTGCTGTGAAGATATTTTTGCAGATGTGGTTAATACCCACAATTAGTTGACTTTTAAGTAAAGGAGATTGTCATTAATAATGTGGATGAGCCTCATCCAATCAGCTGAAAGGCCTTAACAACAAAACTGAGGTTTCCCTGAGGAAGAGGAAATGCTGCTTCAAGACTGCAGCATCAGCTCTTGCCCAAGATTTTCCTACAAGCCTGCCCTACAGAGTTCCATCTTGTCAGCCCTCATAATTATATAAGCAAATTCTCTGAAATTTATTTATATATCTCCTACTGGCTTTGTTTCTCTGCAGAACTCAGACTGATACACCTGGCAAAACATCACCCCAAAGAAATCCAACCATCTGCCTTATCTGTGCTTATATCTAACCAGGTAAATAATGCTGGGGCAAAAAATAAAAATAAAAAAATCACAAAACCAGGCTGGCTGATACCACCTTAAATACTTCAAACCTTAAATTAATAATCAGTATTTCCTGGCAAACTGCTTCAAATTCCCACACTCCCATCTCCCTCTGCCCATACTGATATGATACTTCATTGAGAAAACAAAAACCACAAGAAAAGATGAAAGCCAGGAGGATAATCCTTCATCTTCCAACCACCAAACTTCCTTGCAAGGGCACGTATTTCTGCGTTCCCTCCTACTTGATAGAAGACACCTCTCTAACAAAGGCCAATTTCTCTACTTGTGATCTCCATCCCCTTTTTCTGCATATTCTCTTTTTTTGCTGGCTGGATTCTACATTTCCTTTACCTACCAACCCACTTCTTTTTTCCATTCACAGCTAATCTTACAAAAGTTGTCTACATACACTGTGCCTGGATTTGCTTCTCAAACTTTTCAAAACAATTTTTCATTCACCACTATGCTGTATACCTGAAATTAATCTGAATGTCATCTCTAATTGAAAAATAAAAAGAATTCTCATTTGATGTTTTTTAACTGACTTCAGTTTATTTTTCTCTACTTTAATAAAACTCATCAAGATCACCAATAATTTCCTACATTCTCTCTCTGTGCCTACTTCCTCACCTATCAAAATAGAAATACCAGCATAACTGCCTATATCAGTGTTGTTGTGTGATATTTAAACCATTTAAAATATTTAAAACACTAGAACAGTGCTTACATGGTAAGCACTTAATAAGCATTAGGTATTATATTATTAGGATAGTCTGGATTCTTGTTACTCCTTGGTTCTGATTTAGTTCTAGCTTATTTGACAATCTGTGAGTCACTGAGTAGTAAATTGCCTCAGATTTTGGGAGACTTGGATGAGAGCAAAGAAATAGAAAATAAACTACAAAATCTCCACTAAACAATGAGATCCCTACTAAATCTCAGCCAAATACCACATAATTTCATAAGGATGAGCTACCTCAAACCCAACATCCAAACCAAATTCACTCCTTCTATTCCCTCACCTACCACCATGCTTTCTAGACTTGCAGATTTTTGCCAAGACCATTTTTAAAACTCAGCATAAGTCCTTACTGTCCAAATTTATTCACTTTTCACTTCTATATAAGTTGACACTCTACATTAATTATATGCTTCCAGGCAGGAGACTAAGTTATATTTCTGTAAATTGCTTCTGGGTGCTATGCACGTAGAAAGCAACCTGTATATATTACCAACTAAGAGACAAAAGAAGTTAATTACTAATTCTGCAGTCACTGTGAAATCACTAACTTATCTATTTGACATTTTGAAAACCATAATTCAAGTTCATTTACATTAACATTAGAAAGAAAACTTCACATTACTCTAATTATTCCCCCAATCCCTCCCAGATATAACTTATTATTCAGATTCTTTATTAAGCAGGTACATAGATATTTTGGTTCTTGTTTTACACATTGTAGAGGAAAACGAAGCTGTTTAAATAGTCACTGCAACCAATGTAATAAGAGAAAAAACTAGAGGTGTAAAAGTTGGCAGAGAGGAGGTAAAATTAAAGTAAAAAATGAATAGCACAATTTATATCTGAAAAATAAAAAAATCAACTACAGAACCATTACAAACAATAACAGAAATAAAAAGGGGATTATTTAATATACAAATAGTAATTAATATGCAAAATAAACAAATTTCTTATAAAAAACTAGGTAGAAGACAAAATGGAAGATGCTATTTCTAACAGCAAGAAAAACAAACCAAAAAAAAAGCAAATATATAAAATTAATAGCAAAAACACTTTAAATTACTATTAGGAATCCAAAGAGAGACATGAACAAATGAGAAGTTAAAGTTTTCCATATTCTTAGATAGAAAGACACATCCTCATAAAGCATGCCATTCTCCTATAAATACAAAGAAAATCTTAATAGCAAATTGAATCTATGTGATAAAAGTTATGGTGGGGGTGGGGAAAGAAGATATATGATAGTAACGTTCTAGATCTTGATCTTGGGGTTAAACAGAGGTATACACAGGCAAACTTTCATTGGGCTAGAAATTTAAGGTGTGTGAATCTTACTGTAGTACATTTTACCTCAAAAAAAAAAAATTAAACAATCCTAACAGAAATGGTAACTAAACTAGAGGGATTAATTCTAAAAGTTTATATAAGATCAGAAGCCAGAAAAGATTATGGAAAAAAGAGAAATGAAAGAGAATGAGTCCCAACAAAAACACAGTATAAAATACAATAATTAAAAAGGACGTTTTGGTTCTCAAATGGGCAGATGGATTATTGGACCAGAAATGCGCCCAAGTATACATAGAAATTCAGTAAACTATAAAGATGGCATTTCGAATCTGTAAGACAAAAATAGATTATTCAATATATGTGGTTGAGACAACTGGTTTGTTTTCTGGTAAAATAATAATAATAATAATAATAATAATGATGATGATGATGATGATGATGTTGGACTCACACGTTCTACTTTATCCCAGAATACATTCCAAAGCAATAAAATAAAAATACAAAAAGAGAGCAAAGAAACTACAAAAGTATTAGAGAAATAACATTTAAGAATTTTTATGTAATCTTAAATTAGTGAAAGACTTTCTAACCATGAACTATAACTTAGAGTTCAGTAAAGACTGGTAAACTTAACTACTGAAGGGAAAAAAGAACTCAGCATGACAAAACCATCATAAACAAATTTAAAGGCCAAAAAGTGTACTGGAAAAAATATTTCCAAAAAACAGCATATAGTTCCCCTAACTTAAAAATAAATCCTATAAATCCTATGAAAGACTAAGAGGTAGAAAACAAGGTGTACAGAAAGGTCTCGGTCTCTCTCTCTCTCATAATGGTATTATGGACTGAATTTTTGTGTCTTCCCAAAATTCTTATGTTGAAACCCTAAACTCTGGTATTTGGAGGTGACACTTTGGGAGGTAATTAGATTTACAAAAAGCCACAAAGATGGGTCCCAAGATATGATTAGTGTCATAAAAAGAGAGCTGAACACTCCTTCTCTCCATGCAAGGACACAGTAAGAGGTGACATCTGTAAGTCAGGAAGAATCCTCACCAGGAACTAAATCTCTAGGCATCTTGATCTTGGACTTCTCAGCATGAATAACTATGAGAAATCAATGTATGTTACTTAAGTCACAGTCCATGGTATTTTGTTATAACAGCCCAAGCTGACTAAGACACCACGAAGGTGCCCCCCACCCCAAAAAAGGCATACTAGTTATGTACTGGTATGACTAATATAAAATCATCTCTAAGTTACATTGTTAACTTAAAAACAAAAGGTAAAGGGTATGTGCATGGGATGCAACAACTTAAATAAAAAAGGATAGGGGGAGGGCAGAAGACATACAATATACTTGTAAAACAATCAATCCCTCTGGAAATCTAAAATCCATAAACCTCTGAAAAACCAAAGTTTTTTACAAGCTTAGTACACACCTATTTGATGTCAAAATGTGGCAAAAAATTCTGTAAAACTTTATTTATCCTACTTATTATACAATAATGCTTTTAATACAAAAATAATAATGTGTTTGATTATAGGATGCTATTTATCTCCTGCTAGGGATTTTGGATAATGTAGCGGATGCATTTACATTCCCTTTCAACAGCTCTCCTCCCCTCCAGGAAAAAAACAAAACAAAATACTAAATTTTGATTCTGAAATACATCTGGACCAAGGGCTTTGGACAATAAATTATATATCTGTATTTACTTGCACATACATGGTCTATGTTTGGAAGGATTCCCAGGAAACTTAACACCAGTTCCATGTAGAACTGAGTGGCTGCAGAGAGTGGAAATGAAACTTTTCACTGTATATCTTTTTAAATCTTTGGAATTCTAAATCCAAGTGAATATAATGCTTAGTCAAAAGCTAAATTAAATGTAAATAATGAAAACTTTTTCATTCTCAATAGTAACAAAGCCAGATACTTTGCTTGCTTGTTTTGACCATAAGATGACCTTTTCTGAAGCGATAAGGAAATCTATACAGTGGTGGCTTTCCTTTATTTTTGGTTGATTCAAACGGTATTTGAGAGTCTCCTTCTTAGGAGCAAGTCAAGGAATGGTGTTTTCACTCGCATTAACACATTAACGTTAAGGAAACAGCAACGCTACAATGTTTCTGATGCCCTGTGCCAATCAAAGCAAGTGTGCTTGGCTGTTTTTCTTTTTTAGTGTCCCCAGAAATATGCTGGGGATTGGGCCTCTTAGCAGCAGAAAGCAGTGAAGCCCACATTTCTTAATATTAGAAAAAGGCTTAAGAAAGTGCTCCTAGCATAGATCTAGTCTTAATGGTTTAGAGCTTCAATACAGAAGAGTTTGAGGGCTCCAGTAAGTGTTTGAGTGCTATCTTTTTTACTATCTGCTTTTCATACTTTTCACATATTTTGATATCTTGCTGTGTTCTAAAATGTATTTGAGGTGACCATAAGGTTTGCCTTTTTTTATGATTTAGATTTTGACTAATCTGTACCACATTCTCAACTTTAACCAGAAATTAGAAAAAAAGACATCTTGTTGTGTGTGTGTGGTGTGTGTGTGTGGTTTTATCTAGTGGGTATATTTTAAAAGAAGTGGCTGTTTTTTTTTTTTTTCCCGAGTGTCCCCAGAAATATGTTAGGGCTTAAGCCACTCAGCAATCAAAGATTCATGGTTTGAACGTCTCCAAGTGTCCCAATGTTCAGCTATCAGGCCTGATGACTAAAGAAATTCCTAATGAAATGCCTAGCAATATTTGGTTCCTTGTGTTAGGACATAAATGCACTCAGGTTTATCTTTATCTCCCATTGAATTATACTCACTGAAAGAAAAGATTGACTTCTATTTCCTGTGGCCCTCATATATTACTTAATACCTGGTTTGGTACAGAGCGGCTTCTGAACAAATATTGCCTGTGCAAAACCAGCATCATTTCATAGTTGCTGTCCTCAAGGAGAAGCAAATTTGATATAACAATTTATCCATGGAAACACTATACATAAAACTTAGACAAACAGAGAAAAGATAACGTTTCCAGATGGTACTAATAACCTCACCATTTTTCTAGACCTCTAGAAAATGCTTAATTAACTGTTGTGCTTACCTGGTCTCTGACAAATTTGCAATCTTCACGTAGAATTAAAGACCCGAAAGATTAAATTTAAAAGATGAGAGCATTCCTTTTTTTTTTTTCCAAATCTAGGTACATGATAAAGCTAATCTCAGCTCCTAGATTCCCATTCCTTTGGATATCAAAATAAAGCTAGGAAAGTTTAGACAATTCTCTGCAGTCGGGGAAAAGTAAAGTGGCAAAATAACTTTGTATCAAAATGTGGCAAATAATTTCCTTTTAATATATGCTTTTGGAAAATTTCCAACTGGCATATTCTGAAGATTTCAAATGTATACTATGTATCAAAATAATTTTAGGTTTACTTGGCATTTTGGATTTGTTCCAAGTTAAAAATAATAAGTGAAAACAATAACTAAAATTTCCTGGGTACTTACATCTACCATTCCAGGCACTATACATGCAGTACCTCACAACCCTGTGAGATTATGTGCTATTACTCTCATTTGATCGATGATAAGAAAACAGGACAAAAGATGTTACATAACTGAACTAGCCTATGCCATACAGTTAGATTTGGAGCACAGATTACAACTCAGGGCTGACCCTAAAGCCCATGATAGCAATCACTATTGTTTGGGCTCTTTCTAAAGAATTGGTAGATGTCAACCAAACATGATGTACTACACAACAGGGGGGAGAGAAACACACACACACACACACACACAATATTTGCTGTATTTGTGACATAACCTACCACCTTGAAAAAGAATGGCAGCTAATAACTTTTCTAAAAGGTCTCAGCATACTCACATATGATTTTAAAAACTGGATTTCAATGAAATGTGGCCTGCCCAGAGATTTGGGGTAGATGTTTGTTTGAAAGACCACCTCTCATGTATCTTTTAAAAAGAACAGAAATTCACTGTTTAGATATGCCTTAAGTCTCAGCCCTGGTCATAAGCTCTTGAGGCTAATAAATTCTTCAGTTTCACATCTTCTACTACATCTCTGAGAGCAGCTTTGTTAGTAAATAGTAAACATGGTGCTGTGAAACATATTAAATCAACCCTTGAAAAAACTCCTAGCTTACAGTGAAGCTTTTATAAGTATGAATATTACTGAAAATATTTTTGTCAACAATTTGCTTCTGAAAATTACAAAGTCATTCATTGCTGTTCTTGACAAAGGTTTCTGAGGCTTTTTTTTGGTCTCAGTATGGTTTATGAAGAACCATCCATCTGTGGAACCATTATACTATATATTTAAAAAAAAATTCCAATGATCTTAGTTACTTCTAAATCCAGAAAGGTTAAACAACTTGTCTAAGGTTCTAGAGCTTGTTGATGAAAAAGTCCAGATGACAGAACTGAGAAGCCAACCCAGGCCTGACTCCTGAACAGGTCTAGTTCTACCTACAGCCCTGAATAACAAAATAGGTCTTACTTCAATATTCCCTTCACCTTTTAGGTGGTAGTCTGTTGACTGAAAACTCATTTCTGAAATCAAAGTTCAAGTTAATCTGCATTAGAATAATACAGAGCTTCTAAACGTTCATGTAAAGAGCTCATGACTGAGACAATAAGCATCACAGCTCACTGAAATAGGCAAATGATTCATATCTAAAGCTATGTGGCTCTAATGACTTCCTTCTACTTCATGAATCAGAAAGGCTAATATCCATACCACTCACTGACTTGACCAGAGACCTCTAGAGAGCTGGTTTTATACTTCTATAAGTGCCACAAAGCATCTCAACATTCTAGATGACTAAAATATGTTAAAACTCAATTCAATGACAAAGCAGATTAACAAGAATCAGCTTTCTATTGAACCTCTTAATTACCATTAGGATAGTTTGTGACTAGTAACTTAAATTACTTCAAGGTGTTTCACTGAGCACTGAGTATCTTCA
Source organism: Macroglossus sobrinus (assembly GCA_004027375.1). Classification (NCBI taxonomy): domain Eukaryota; kingdom Metazoa; phylum Chordata; class Mammalia; order Chiroptera; family Pteropodidae; genus Macroglossus; species Macroglossus sobrinus. Next base: position 251,525 of record PVKZ01002117.1, read on the forward strand.
CAAGGTCATTTCCATAATATCGGGCATTGAGCAAATAGTTAAGATTCTAACCTTATTAATTACGGTAGAATTTATTCTTAAACTAATTTTCTTTCCAAGTGGCCTTTCTCCTAAGAATTAAAGGAGTGTGAAAGATAGTTTCCTGCGCCAAGCCACTTAAAATGAGCTCTTCAAACTCTAACTGAATATACTAACAGAATCAGTGGCATCACTTTCTTTGAACATAATTTAGAATAGAATGAGGAGTGACTGCGTAGTGGGTATGGGGATTTTTTCTTGAAGTGATGAAAATGTTCTGAAATTCGCTGATCAATGCTGATCAAATAACTTTGTGAATATATTAAAAACTACTGAAAGGGTAAAATTTATAGTGTGTAAATTATATCTCAATGATGCTATTTAAAAAACAAACAAACAAAACCTCTGGTTTTTGACACGTAACCCAACAGTGAGCTACTGCCAAAGAATTTGTATCAATAACCCTTACTAGAATCTGACACTCCATATCTAAGTAAAGCAATAAAAGTTTGCTATCTCAAGATTTTCATCCCTCATTTTAATAGAGTATCATTTTCTCATTTCTATTAGGACTCTACATCAGATCTTAGTAAGCTCACAGCAAATTCTTTCTTAGCCAAAACAAATGCTAAAATATAATATGTAGTGAATATAAATGAGATGTAACTTATTTAAACTGATATTATTTTGAGTTTTAGGCCCATTTGCTTCACCTATAGTATTAGTACAAGGAATAATTTAAAATTAATCATTTCTAACAAACAATTCTAAAATGTTATTAGAAATTAAATATTTGTAAGAAAACTTTTATGCAGCTTGTTTCCTTTGTTCTAACTTTTCCACTTAAAGGAGTTATCAGAAATTTTTCAAATAATAGTCACAAAAGGATAAATGCAATCGCTTTAGACCCTTATTGAAATGTGTGTGAGTGAGCGAGAGCACACAAGATACAGATACACACAGACACATACACACATTTTAGTTTTATTTTAGAATAGCAAACAGTGATAAATTGATGCTGAAGTAATTCAAAAGACACTACTGTCATGACAGATAATATATATGAACAGATCACAGCCATTTGAAAGTGACAGCTTGCATGAGGCTTCCAAAACTTTACAGAGAACATTAGTTTTTCTAAGGCTTGATTTTAAACATTATCAACTGTAAAGAGCTTTCCATCAATCTGACTTTTACCAAATACTTACTATATTCCAGACTAGGTGCTGGAGACACAGATACAAGATAAGCCTGTCCTTAAGGAAGTCTCATTTTGACTGCTTGCTTTTGACAGACGCAGTACTAAAATGTTCACTTACAGCATTTGACCTCCTAGGCTTAACCCACAATTGGGAAATCTGAGGTAAACATTACAAATGACTGTAAAGATATATAAAGCTGTAAGACTGGAAAATTAAAATTTGGAAATAAAATAAAGCTATTGTATGTTTAGACCAAACCTAACTCTTCCTAATACACCATTCCACTAGAATTGCCAGATCTACTACTGAAAATAGTAAAATGACCCAGAGTATCAGAACCTTCCTTAATGCACATCACTTATAAAATCACCTCATTAAAGATCCATCTATTACATTTCAGTCAAAGGATTCTCTTTATTAAAGGATATTTCTCTTTACCTTCAAACTCTCCATTAGGGTGCAATACTGAAGTTGCTGAAATGAATGAATGAAAGGAAGGAAAGAAGGAAGGAAGAAAGGAAGGAAGGAAGGAAGGAGGGAAGGAGGGAAGGAGGGAAGGAGGGAAGGAGGGAAGGAAGGAAGGAAGGAAGGAAGGAAGGAAGGAAGGAAGGAATAGATGTTCTAAAAGCCAAAGGAAGGAAGGAAGGGGAAGGGGAAGGGAAGAGGAGGGGAGGGGGAGGGGGAAGGGGGAAGGGGGAAGGGGAAAGGGAAGAAAAGAAAAGAAAAAAAAGAAAAAGAGAAAAGAAAAGAAAGAAATAGATGTTATAAAAGCCAAAGAAGTACCTGTTAAAAAACAATGGACTGACAGATGAGAAATTTAATGGAGAGAGCACTGGATTTCAGAGGTAAAAATAGTAACCGCTGGACATTGTCTGATACCATGCAGTCAACATGTTATTAAGGTCACAGTAAACATCTGATGAGGAACTTTTAGAAATTAAAATGAAAAGTATTCATACTTTAAAATAGACTTGCATCTACCATCTAAGGATTGGGGATACAAGTGTAAAACAAAGAGATGAGAGGGCGGGGTGAAAAGTCAAAAGGTCACCAGCAAGTGACCCTCAAGAGAAATGCGCGCTGACCACTGAAGCTTGCGCCGAGCTAGATGGACACCTCCCGCCCAAGCCACGGGCCCGAGCTCACCCTCGCAGCCCACAGCTGAAGGCCACCCCAGCCTGTTTTCGGCGCCGCTGCTTGCATTCGCCCAGAACGTTAGCACAAAGAAACCACCCAGGAACAAAACACAGTCCCCGTGGAGGGCGGGCGGGCAGGCGTTGGGACCGGCTGACCGGAGCTCTCTCCGCGGCTAACCAACCACATCTCTGGGGGAGACAGTCAGGGCGCGGCGAGCCGCCCAGGCGCCTCCGTCTCGACCTTCGTCCAAGTGTTTCAGAACTTGCCACCCATCCCCGCTCCATTTTCCCCTTTCGACGTGGACGTGGGACACGCGCGAGGACCGACGGGCGGAGCTGGGGCGGAGGACTGGGAACAGACCGCGGAGACGCGCAAGGGTCCAGCAGTCCCACGCCCCCAGGCTTGCCCCCGCCTCCCGGGCCGCTATTGTTCCCGCGCAGCCCCCGCCCTTCGCGCGCCCCCCGCGCGCCCCCGCTCCCACTCCGGGGAGGGGGGTCAAGGCTGAGAAGGTGGCGGCACAATAACATAAACACGGCGGGGCCGCCAGCCGACCCGGGCCCACGGTGCCTGCCGCACTCACCCGGCAGCGCAGCGAACGACAACAGAAAAGCCCACCGGCAAACACCGGCGCCGTCCGGGCGGTCGCCACAGCCGTTAGCCAGCGTTGCTCGTGTCTCTGCGCCCCGGGCCGCGTCGTCCGGCCTCGGCCGCTCCGCTGAGTAACAGGGACGCCAGCCGTCACTGCGCACGCCTGTCACGTCACTGCGTCGGAAAACCGCCCCTGCGCAATGCGAGCAGCCCGCGGGGCGGGGCGGCCCCAGGGCCCGGATTGTGGGGGCGGGGCCCGCGGTCTGGGGGCGGAGCCACCATGGGGGGCAGGAGGACTTGCGGAGGTCGCCTGGAGGAGGAGTCCCGGGAGAACCTCGAAGAGCACCGAAGGGGGGCGTGGCGGGGAGCCGGAGAGGGCGGGGTCCTGCTTCCGGCACGTGTCAGCGCGTGGCTAGACGCAACTGGCCGGGGGCCGTTTGGCCCCAGGGTTTGTAGGTCAAGTGTGTTCATGCCAAACCTGCCTGTGGAGTAGGCACACACCTGAGAGTTGAAGAACTCATTACCGACAATTTGTTACATTCTGAGGACAACTGCTTCAGGCCCAGCAACCCACAAGCAAATATATGTTCTTTTCAGCCACCTGAAAAAGCTGCTTTCTGTTTTCCCCAAAGTCCACCGCCTACGGGATCCCATGCATTCCCCTATTTACCCTGGGCCGCACAAAGCATGTCTATGTTAGTTGGCAAGCCCTTACTTATCCAACAGTGGGTGGGAAGGTGTCTAAATTACATACATCCATACAATAGAATGCATTTTAGCAATATATGCGATGTGTTCAAGGATTTCTTAACAACACAAGAAAATGTTTCTAATATATCATTAAGAGGAAAAAAAGCAAGTCTGTATACATAAAATTATCCTACTTGTTTACTATGCATACATAGAAAAAACCTGGGAAGAAATATACCGAATTATTTTAACAGTAGTTCATCACTGGACTGTGGAATAAAAGGTAAATTGATTCTCTTTTAAATTTGGGGCTTTTTTTTTTCAAGGTTTCCAAATGAAATATACTCATAATCATGTTCATTACCTTAATAATGAATACATAACAAACATAAATATTTGTTGAATAAATGAGTGAATTCAGGTAGATATTTTCCCATATCATTTTGGGCTGGCCTGTTTCCAGTGATTAGAAGTGTAACATAAATGTGAGTATTCATTCATTCATTTTTTCCCCCTCATCCTCTCATCTCCTCTTAGACTTCCTTAATTCCTTTGTCCAATAAATATCTATTGCATGCCTATTCTGTGCTAGGCACTGTGCTGACACTGAAAACACAATGGAACTTACAGATTTAATCATTGTAATATGGAAAAATAACCATAAGCAAATGCAAAACAATCAGTGTATATTATATAAATTGATATGGATATATAGTTTTATGAAACCAATTGTTGGAATTAATAAAGCAAGGAAATTAATAATTGAGTAACTGCCTCTTGGGCTGAGAATAGATTTAACGAGGCAGAAAATATTTTAAATACAGGTAACTTGGTGCACAAGGGTCCTGTGAAAAGAGGGAGCATTAAGGAAATTAAGAGAATTAAGGAAAGGCTAGTGCTGCTGGAAGGACAAGGAAGAAAGAGCTATGAGATAAAGTTGGGAAGACTGGAAAAGAATAAAATTGGTGCGGCCATCTACCCATGTTGAAAATCTTGTCTTTATCCTAAGTGGAATGGGAAGCCCCTGCCCCAGATATACTTCAGCAAAAGGGGTGGCATGGTCAGAATGGCATCTTGAAAAGTTTTTTTGTTGGAAGGAGGCCAAGTAGATGTAGACATAGTCTATATGGCAGATGGTAGAGGTTTGGTCTAGGGTGATGGAAACAGTAAGAGGAAGGATCTGAGGATCATTCGGGAGATCTAGTATGTAGAACTTGATGGTAGATTAGGTGGGCAGTGAAGAAAAGAGAGTAGCAAGAAAAAAGCCGTAGATTTCTTGCTTGTGGCTAAGGAAGGATTTTGATGCTAGTTCACTGAGATTAGAATCTTGGAAAAGGACAGGAATTGAGTGGAAAGGTCATGAGAGCAGGTAGTTTGATCTACTCAAAAGAGATGCCAAGTTGGCAGTTGGGTAAATGAAGCTAGGCTCAGGTAAATAAGAGATGAATCATTGATGGCTGGTGATGACATGAAGCTTTGGGTATAAATGAGTTAGCTTAGGCCTGAGGAAGAGAGGGTAGTGAGCAAGAAAAGAAAAAGGCCAGGAGCCAGTCTTGAGGAACTTTGGCATTGTGTGGCCATGAAAAGAATGAGCCTGTGAAGAAGCCGCCAGGGAGGTAGCAGGAAAGAGGGATTCAAAAAGAAAAAGAGTGATCAATAATATCAAATATAATAGGAGGTTTGAAATCCTGAGGTTTAGAGCCAGAAATGGATTAGAGTGGGCTGAGGAATGACTGGGAGGTAAGAAAATGGAGAGTATTATTGAGTTAGGCAGTGAAGAAAGATGCAAACATATTTTACATCTGTTAGGAAGACTGTTGAGAGGAACAGGTAAAATAGAAGTATGAGTGTAAGTTTTCTGGAAGAGCAGGGGTGTGTGACTGGACACACAAATGGAAGTTCTAACAGGTATTTAATACTTTGCACCAGACAATGTTAAAGATCATTGCAAAACAATCAGTGTATATTATATAAATTGATAAAATGTATATATATAATTTAAGCAGTTGTGAAGTAAGAGGTATTGCAGGACAGAACTCCCAAGTTTCATGCCAGGTTCTATAATGCTATTCAGTCTCTCATTCAACAGGAGAGCTTCTTATTTAGCCTCACCCTACCACTACCAACTTCCAATTATCTACATCAAGACCTTTCTGCATATTTATATATGTATATACATGCACGTGTATGATTTCAGAAAACTTTCACTACTTATGATTGAACATAATCATCTCCTATATTCTGCAAATTCAAGATGCTTTTTGTAACCTAGATGTGGCTCTGGGCCTCCTTCTTCTCACGACATAGTTCCTTGTTAACTTATTATGGTTTGTTGTGAACTTTTTGGGGGTGGATGCAGAAAAAGAGGAAGAGCTAAGGAATTCAGGTTTATTTGTCTCTTGTCCCAGGGGAATTTTCTTGGGGACAGCTGGTTCTTGGGTCTTTCTGAGGCTGGGAAAGAGAGAAGGGGACATTGCAGGACCCTTAAACCCAGTCTCTGCTAGAGCTCTGAGGGATGGTCAGGAAGAAGTTACACTCTGTCCAGAGCACATCTTCCTTTGTCATTCTTCTCAGAATACACACACACACACACACACACACACACACACACACACACACACACAAGATAGTGATGGAGTTAAGCCTTTGGGACAGGGGCTTACTGACTAAAGCCTGCAGAAGTGTGTCTCCAAAGACACACCCTCACTCTTTGACCTCACCTCCACTACCCTCCTTGTCCTTTAGCCTTGCTTTCAAGCCAAACTGTCTTCCTAACCATGCCCTTGGGTCAAGTCTACTTCTCTCTCCATAGGAGGTTCAGCTCCTCAATTAGTCACCATCTGTCTCTGGGATGCTCTTTGGGACTTTTTCAAGGTAGAACCTGTGGACTCCAGAGGGGGCAGCTCAGTCTCTGGTTGCACAAGCAGAGGAAAGGTGAGTGCTTGAATTGCAAATTATCTTTTTAGCTGCAAGAACTATGGCTTATTTAGTCAGGAGTAGGACAGAACCAAAAAGTGACCAGAGTTTCTTAGTCAAAACTTGAACAAAATAAAGTGGAAATAGAAGTGGGTGGTTCTCTGATTTGAACTTACAAGTAGTACCCCCATCTTCAGTTGGACTTCCCTCTTCCCTTCATCCCCACATGCACACATGGCTTCCAGGCACACATGAGAGACAAACCACTTAGTCAAGCCTGTAGACTGAATACATGTATATGTTTTCCTAGAAAAAAATTGTCAACATTTATTTTTATAAGATGTTAGTTCTCAAATTGTGGTCCTCAGACCAGCAACATCAGCAACATCACCTGAGTACTCGTTGGAAATGCAGATTCTCAAACTCACTCAAGACATGCTGAATTAGAAACCTTGGGAAGGTGCGGGGAGCACTCTGTCTTTTAAAAAGCTCTTCAAGTACAGACATACCTCAGAGATATTGTGAGTTGTAATCTTTTAGCTGGTGGAGGATCTTAACTTCAAATTTAAAAAACACAATATCTGTGAATTGCAAAAAAGTGCAATAGAAGGAGGTATGCCTATATTTCTAATAACCACTCAAGTTTGAGAAATACTAATCTAGAACATAACTCTCAGGCTGGCTTGCTCATTCAAATTACCATAGGAGCTTTATAAACTACCCACACCTGGCCCCACTCCTGGAGCTCCTTCTTCGGAGGTCTGGAGTGGAGCCCAGGCTTCTGCAGGTTTTTCAAAATCCTTCAAGTGATTTTGATGTACAGTCAAGATTAAGTGCCACTGCCTTAAGAAGTTCAGCATATTTACCGTTATTTAAAATCTCAGAGCAAACTGGACAGGACAACCTGCCCCTCACTAGCTTTTGTGTTCAAGTTCTCTCTTAATCCTTACTTTCATTATTGGCATTTTTTTTTTCTGATGTTCTGCACCCACCTCCCACAACTTAAGTATACCTATGATAAGTTGTCCTTTCTCCATCCACACTCAGATATTGAAGATATTCAATATTTATCCTTCAGAGAAAAAGATAAAGAGAAATGAATGGAAACTGAAAAATGAGTTACTAAAGTTGTGTAATTAAAATATAAATTCTTCGTGTTTTAAATAAATATGTATTAGGAAGAAGGCTTTCTGTCACACCTCTCAGCATGAACTCTCTGCCCCATTTACAATTTCTTAGCCTAGAATTTCTTTCAGCCCAGAGAAATTTTGTCATTTTCCACTTTCATACCGCAGATTTGTCCAGGCACTGTGGTGGAGAGAAGACAGCATTCCATTCCTGGTATCCCTCCCTTGGCAGCTTTAAGGAGTAGCCATCTCCACCTCCACCTCCATTGTCATCTCTACTTCCATCTCCATCTCCATCTCCACCTCCAAGGCTTCCTCCCACACAGTTAAGATATAAAACTGAAGCTCATAGTAGACTGGTTGTCATTTGACACATGATCCTTTGGCAAAGAAACCCCAGTGAATTCTCAGCCTCTGCCAAAAGCTCTACCCATTCTTAGCTAAATTTAAAGAGGCTCTTCATGGTGTTATTGGGTAATGAAAAGGAAATTCTGGCATTGCTAGAGAATGAAAAGTCATTGTCTGCTAAGAGAGGTGTTTCCTTGCCACTGCCTTGCTAAGGCAGGATTTGTCTTGTGTTCCTCACTCCAGGGGTGATCTGAGACACTCTGATGGTCCTCAGAAGATGCTCTTTCTTCTAGAAAGCAGAGAGTAAAAATAATCTGGTTACCAAATTTTCAACAGCCCCTTTATCTTATTCTTGAAGCAGATTCCCAAACAAGAACAGCTTTGCTTCTGAGTTAAATTTTATTGCCTCTCTTGCTAAAACCCAGCAGGATTAATTCCAGGTGAAGGCTGACATAGCTACATCTTGACCAGCTTGAGGCTTGTTGTAGGACTGAGAAGAGGGCAGAGGAGAATAAGGTTTTCATATTCGGGAAAAGGCAGAGGAAATGCCATAATCTTTCAAGGTATGACCCTCTAAAATAAAAGACAACTACTACACAAGGAACAAAGTGGGCATTCGCTCCTTAACCTGAGGCAAACTATATTTCAACTGATGCTTGAGGGATAAACAAACCAGGTTAAATAGGGGAGAAATTAATTTCTGAGGGTGCTGAGTCATGAATAAGTTCTCAAATGTACACCCCGACCTACCTTTCCCCATCCTCCTTACAGTATTCTACTTTCTTGGAAAGCCAGAGTGGTTGATAACTATCAGCCAATGCAGAGTAGAGAGCAGAACTTCCCTTGGAATCAACATGAACAATAAAGATGTCATAAATATCATCTACTTATAGGCAGGGCCTATCACCAAGCAATCAAGCAAGGTTTACTAAATAAAGGTGTGACATGTAAACATGGGGTCCATTCCACTGAGAACCCTTCAAAGCATTTAGGGCACATGCCCACACATTAGAAGAGATGGGATCACATAAACTGATATCAGATTCATGTACTTGGCTCACTCTGTCCTCACAGCAGGTTGGGGTATCAGGACCTGGGAAAGCAGAATTTCCTGTCCTCAACTGAGATTGAAAGCCACGGATTCAAAATAACATAACTGTAGATATTTCTCTGGAATCCATGTCAATCCAGGTGGAGAAATAAGGATAGATAGGTGTATCTGGGAACTTGGGGTGTTTCTGGGCATACTGAATGCAAAGATGGAAGGCAAGGAAGTTGAGGGTGTTTCTGAGAGGACTGGGGTAAGAACTCCAGGGTCCAGACTAGGTAAGAAGAACAGTGAGACTAGTAGAGAATAAATAGATTGGTGCAAAATTCACACAGGGAGCAAGGGCTTTCTGTTCTTTAGGACTGAGAGTGGTTGTCAATGTACATGAAGACATATAAGAAGGAGATGAACAGGGAGGAATTCTATGAGATGTTATAGTTTCCTATGTGGAGCAGCCCCAAGGTATATTCTCAACAGTGGCTGGTTGGTCTACGGCAGAAGTAAAGATAACCTAAAGTGAGTAGTCAAGGAACTGCAAGCCTTGTAATCAACTGGTAGTTTGATGAAATGTTCCAGGTTGTCCGGGATAGGCCCAGTGTACACATGTTGCTCTAGTGTAATTATTAATAGTGATTCCTGCACTATCAAAAGTACCCAAGTTTATATGACTATGTTCATCAGTGGTGGCAATAGTAGAAACAGCAGTGTTTGCAAGAGTGGTCAGGACAGAGAAGGGCTCTACATGAAGCTAGCTCTGGATGCCCATTGGAACCACCTTCCCATCTGCCTCCAGAGCCTACCCCTGGAACATATGCACAAATATGAGCTCTCTAACCTAAACTCAAGCACAGAAACTGCCCACATTCAGGCAGTAATTTTCTAAGCTACAAAATTGTACTTTTATTACACAATAAAGATGTAACATAGATATGCAATAAAACATATTAAAGAATTATAAAATTACATTCAAAGAATTATAAAATTATATTCAAAGTGTTTAAAGTATCTTGTTTTGAAAACTGATGTTGCATGACAAAGCAAATTGACAAGTTTAGAAATAAAAATAAAGATTAAAAATTGTTAAAATATGGCAGAGTGAGAGACGTCCCCAGATTTCTCCCCTTAAAATAACAATAAGCTGAACATCTAAAACTCAACAAAAAAACACCCAATCTGCACAACAGCACGTCTGAGTATGGGATCTGTGAATAAGAGTTATCACAGGTCAGAACCCTGAGAATCTGGTGTAGATTGGGAGAAACAAACAAGCTGCTTCTGGGAGTAGGAGCTCTCTGCAGAAAGAGGTGAGGGGGGAAGGTGTGGCAGGTTCCCTGAATAGCCCTGCCTGAGAGAGCTGAGAGGTCTAAGCAGCAGCAGTGCCCAGGGATCAGGGAAGAAAGCAGAGAAGTGGAGATGTCAGAGAAGCAACAGTTGATTATCACCAGCCATGGTTGCAAAACATGAGACTAAGCCTCAGGCCCCATTCTCCAACTCAGAGGGCACCTCTCCCCATATCTTCCAAGACCGAGCAAGGTAGAGCCCCAGGGGAATCTGAGCAATGCTATTGAAACTGTCACTAACACTGACAGGGACTGAGACTGAGGGTAGCAAGGGTGATTGAATATTTATGAGAAAAAAAAGGCAATATTAAGATTTTATGTAAAGCAGGGATCCAAGAGGCTTAGTCACTACTTACTGGAAACTAAAAGAAAATGGCTTCTTAGTGACAGGCTAAAGAGAGATACTTATATAATAAACCTTCTTTCTCTTTAAAAAGCAGAATACACTTTCATTAATGCCCAGGAGGAGAACTAGTCCTTTAAACACTAAACACTATGAACAACCAAGGTGGCAAGGCAGCTTATAAAAAAAGAGAAAAATCTCCAGAAAATAAGCTTAAAGACATAAATATGTGACTTTTTAAAACAGAGAATTCAGGTTGGTACTTCTGAAAAAACTTAATAAGATGCAAAATAATTCATATCAACAATTCTAGGAATTGAAAAACAACTAGATGAACAGAATGAGGTTTTTTTTTTAAGCAAAGAGATTGAAACCCTTAGAAAGAACCAAATAAAATTTCTAGAGATGAATAATACCTTGGAAGAGATGAAGAATGAAATAGCAGGCTTGGGAAATAGAGCCAACAAATGGAGGAAAGGACTAGTGATATTGAAGACAAAAATCTAGAAATAAATCAGAAAAAGAGAGAAACCAAATAATGAAAAATAATGAAAGAGAAGCATAAGAACTAGCTGATACCATCAGGAAAGGAAACATAAGATTAATAGGCATTCTCGAAGGGGAGGAAAAGGAGCAGGGATCAGAAAGTATTTTCAGACAACTAGTTGACGAGACTTTCCCTATTAATCTAAGAAATGAACTAGAGCTTGGAATTCAGGAAGTCAACAGAACACCCAATTATCTCAAACAAAAAAAGTTTTCTCCAAGACACATTATATTAAAAATTAATGACAAAAAATGAATTCTCAGGGCAGTTAGAAAAAAGAAGATGGTAATCTGTAAAGGAAAACTCATTAGATTATTGTCAAACTTCTCAGCACAAACTTTGCAAGTGAGAAAAGAGTGGAATCAAAGATATAAACTATTAAATGAAAGGAACTACCAGCCTAGAATAAAGTATCCAGCAAAACTCTCCTTTAGATATATAGGAGAAATAAAGCCCTTTCCAGATATATAAAAATTGAGGGAATTTTCCATGATGAGGCCTGCACTACAAGAAATACTAAAAGCGGTCAGCTCACCTAAAACAAAATGACAAAAAAATACACGAGTAAGGTGACTAGCAGGTAGATAGAACGGAGGAGTGCAACCCTTATTAAGAACAGGTTATTATAAGCTTAAATGATAAGAAGAGATTTGCTATTGCAAAATAATAATATTTGGCATACACAGGGAATAATTGAGACAACAATAACAGAAAAAGGGAGTATTCAAATATCCACATTCTCAAAGAGGAATGAAGATAATGCACATGTAGAAGAAAATGGGCTACTGTATATATGTAACTATCCTTTACATATTCATAATGGTAACTACATATCAAAGATTCAGAACTAAAGTATATAACAAAAAAGAAGAAGGACCAAAGGGAAACTCCACAAAACTTAACAACAACAAAAACGAAAACAAAAAACAAAAAACAGTAGAAACACGAGGACAAGGAAGCAATGAAAACACCAAGCTACCAGAAAGCAAAAGATAAAATGGCTATAAGAAGACCTCATATTTCAATAATCACTCTAAATGTAAATGGACGAGACTCAC